>CAUYON010034939.1:0-20235 GCA_963573935.1 Arctocebus calabarensis
TCCCTAGTAGCTGGGACTACAGGCGCCCGCCACAGCGCCCGGCTATTTTTTTGTTTTGCAGTTTGGCCGAGGCCGGGCTTGAACCCGCCACCTTCGGTATATGGGGCCGGCGCCCTGCTCGCTGAGCCACAGGAGCCACCCCCAGAATTTTCTTATGGCAGCCTAGGCTGTTTGATTCTATGTGTTAACTTGACTGGGCTGAGGAATACTCAGATAGCTGGTAAAAGAGTGTTTCTGGGCATGTGTGTTTCTGGAAGAGACTAGAATTTGAATTAGTAGACTGAATAAAGAAGATACACCCACCCCAAAGTGGTGAAGCATTATCCAGTTCATTGGGGCCTGGATAGAATCCAAAAGCAGAAGAAGGTTTAATTTGTTGTCTCTGCTGGAGCTGGGAAATCCAGCTTCTCCTGCCCTCAGACATTGGGGATCCTGTTCTTAGCACTTTGTACTTAGACTTGGGTCTTAGATTTGTTACCCTGGTTCTTGGGCCTTTGGGATTGGACTCAAATTATAGCACCAGATTTCCTGGGACTCCAGCATGCATTTGGCAGACTGTGGGACTTCTCAGCCTCCATTTTTTTTTTGAGACAGAGCCTCAAGCTGTCCCCCTGGGTAGAGTCCTGTGGCATCACAGCTCACAGCAACCTCCAGCTCCTGGGCTCAAGTGATTCTCCTGCCTTCACCTCCCAAGTAGCTGGGACTACAGGCGCCTGCCACAACACCAAACTAGTTTTTGGTTGTAGCGGTCATTATTGTTTGGTGGGCCCGGGCTGGATTTGAACCTGCAGCTCAGGTGCATATGGCTGGTGCCTTAGCCACTTGAGTCACAGATGCCGAGCCTCAGCCTCCATTTTTACATAAACCAGTCCTCTCTGTCTCTATATCTGTATCTCTCCTGTTGGTTCTGGTTCTCTGGCTAACTTTGACTAATATACAGCCCAAGCTGACTAAGACATGCTCCTTGTCTCACTTTTTTGGGGTCCTCTGAGAACCAGATGCCAAGATGGAGTTGGAAATACAAGAGATTCACTGAGGGAAATGCCTGTGAACAACAGAGTGGAAAAAGGCCAGGAGGTGATGGGGACAGTTTTCAGACAAGTATGGAAGTCTGAAGCCTGTGCAGGCAGAGGAGGCATGGTCCACCCTTTATATTATTTCACACTGCTCCATGCCTAGGAGGCTGACATGTAAGAACCTATCAATGGGGCTCAGCGCCTGTGGCTCAACGGGCTAAGGTGCCAGCCACGTACACCTGAGCTGGCAGGTTCAAATCCAGCCCGGGCCCGCCAAACAACAATGACGGCTGCAACCAAAAAATGGCCGAGCGTTGTGACGGGTGCCTGTAGTCCCAGCTACTTGGGAGGCAGAGGCAGGAGACTCGCTTGAACCTAGGAATTGGAGGTTGCTGTGAGCAGTGATGCCACAGCACTCTACCTACTAGGGCAACAGCTTGAGACTCTGTCTCAAAAAAAAAAATAAAAAAAGAACCTATCAATGGGCTAGACATGGTGGCTCCTGCATGTAATCCCAGCAGTTTGGGAAGCCAGGGTGGGAGGATTGCTTCAGGCTAGGAGTTTGAGAACAGCCAGGGCAACATAGCAAGACACCATCTCTACATAAAAATAGAAATATTAGCCAAGCATTGCTGCATAAACCTGTAGCTCAGCTGCTTAGGAGACTGAGGCAGGAAGATCGTTTGAACCCAGGAGTTTAAGCTTTCAGTGAGCTATGATGATGCCACTGCACTCCAGCCTAAACTCCGTCTCTAAGCAAAGAACTATCAATGGCTTCAGTTGGGTTCAGCCAATGGGGAGATTGCTAGAAGGTCAAAAGTTAGGAGGAGAGAGGTGAAGCCATTCATACCTCTCTTTTCTCCCTCTCCCTGTGTAGTTGGCTGCATCCATGTGGTCTGGAGACATTTTTTGTTTTTGTTTTTGTTTTTTGAGACAGAGCCTCAAGCTGTCACCCTGGATAGAGTGCTGTGGCATAACAGCTCACAGTAACCTCCAATTCCTGGGCTCAAGCGAGTCTCCTGCCTCTGCCTCCCAAGTAGCTAGGTCTACAGGCGCCTACCACAACGCCCAGCCATTTTTTGGTTGCAGCCGTCATTGTTGTTTGGTGGGCTGGGGCTGGATTCGAACCCGCCAGCTCAGATGTGCGTGGCTGGTGCCTTAGCCCGTTGAGCCACAGGCGCCGTGCCTGGAGACATTTTTGATTGTTACAACTTGGGGTTCTGCTAAATACCACTCCCCCATACATAAGACAAGACCACAAAACAATGAATGAACCAACCCCAAATGTCAGTGGTGCCCAGGTCATGAAACACTGTTCTGGAGGTACAGGAGCCAAATATTTCCTGTGAGAAGCCTCACAATACCATGTAGAGTCAGGCACTAATATATACCCATTTTATAGTAGGGAAAACTGAGGCCCAGGGAGAAGACGTGACCTGGCCATGTTCAGACAACAGAGCTGTGTGGTCACACTGCTCTTTAGCACATAAGACCTAATGTACAATGGGTAAATAGGGTGAGACTATAGTTGACAATAATCTTTTTTTTTGCAGTTTTTGGCTGGGGCTGGGTTTGAACCCGCCACCTCTGGCATATGGGGCCAACGTCCGACTCCAGCGCCCTACTCCTTTGAGCCACAGGCCCTGTCCTATTTTTTTTTTTTTTGAGACAGAGTCTCAAGCTGTCACCCTGGATAGAGTGCTATGGCATCACAGCTCACAGCAACCTCCAATTCCTGGGCTCGAGCGAGTCTCTTGGCTCCGCCTCCCAAGTAGCTGGGACTACAGGCACCCGCCACAACGCCCAGCCAATTTTTTTTTTTTTTTTGGTTGCAGCCGCCATTGTTTGGCGGGCCTGGGCTGGATTCGAACCCGCCAACTCAGGTGTACATGGTGGCACCTTAGCCTGTTAAGCCACAGGCGCCAAGCCTTTTGTTTTGTTTTGTTGTTTTTTTGAAACAGAATCTTACTATGTCATCCTTGATAGAGTGCTGTGGTGTCACAGCTCACAGCAACCTCAAACTCTTGGGCTTAAGTGATTCTCTCGCTTCAGCTTCCCAGTCGCTGAACTACAGGCACCTATGACAATACCAGGCTAACAATAATCTATTTTTATACATTTCAAAATAACTAGAAGAGAATAATTCTAATGTTCCTAGCATAAAGAGAAGACAAATATGTAGCTGGGCATTGTGGCACGTGCCTGTAGTCCCAGCTACCCAGGAGACTGAGGCAGGAGGATCACATTAGCCCAGGAGTTTGAGATTGCTGTGAGCTGGGCTGATGCCATAGCACTCTAGCCTGGGGCAACAGAATAAGACTCCGTCTCAAAAAAAAAAGTTAGAAAAGTTAAATACGTATTTAAGGTGATGGATATCTTATTACCTTGATTTGATCTCTATACATGATATGAACGTGAATGTATCAAAATATCACATGTACTCGGAAAATGTGTGCATCTGTTATATGTCATAGAGACCAAGGTTCTTGTCTTCCTACAGGTTTGCTGAAAATCACTGACATGAGGCAGGTTGATTCATTGGAGAAAAGGCATAGAAATTTATTTAGCATGTATATAGGGAGCCTTTAGAATGAAGACCCCAAGATGCATGGAAAATTGTTCATTTTATTTTATTTTATTTTATTTTATAGCTAGGATCTCCCTCTGCTCCCCGGCCTGGAGTACCCTGGCACAAGCTTCTGGGCTCAAGCAATCCTGCCTCAGCTACCTCAGTAGCTGTGATTACAGGTATGTACCACCACGCCTGGCTCATTTTAATTTTTTTTTAATTAATTAATTTTTTTAGAGACAGGGCCTCACTCTTGCTCAGGCTGGTCTCAAACTCCTGAGCTCAAGCAATTCACCTGTCTCGACCTCCCAGAGTGATAGGGTTATGGGCCACCACATAGTATTTAAAAAATTTTTTTTCTGTTATTTATTTGTTATTATTATTATTATTTTGAGACAGAGTCTTACTTTGTCACCCTCGGTAGAGCGCTGTAGCATCACAGCTCACAGCAACCTCAAACTTGGGCTTAAGAGATCCTCTTGCTTCAGCCTCCCAAGTAGTTGTAACTACAGATGCCCGCCATAATACCCTGCTATTTTTAGAAATGGGGTCTCCCTCTTGCTCAGGCTGGTCTCTAACTCCCAAGCTCAAGCCGGTGAGCCACCATGCCCAGCCTAATTTTTTCTGTTTTTAAAAAGGTTTTGCCCTTGCTTAGTTGGTCTGAAACTCCTGGTCTCAAGTCATCCTGCTGCTTCAGACCCCCAAAGCCTCATGATTACCGGTGTGAGCCAATCTGCATGGATGAAAATATCCATTCTTACACTTAAGTTCAACAAAGTATGGACAGCCATGAAGAAATATGATAGGACAAAAAGAGTGTATGATCTAACGCTAGTGGACTGAATGGGAAAACAAGCAAGGCCTGTCTGTTTAGAATGATTCTTCTTGGCCTCTCTGAGCAGCATTCCTTCCTCTTGAGTGTAGGGCAGGACCCTCAGTAGAAACGGGGTCTGATGATCTACAGTTAACAAGGTGTCACATGATTTCCTTTCTTTTTTTTTTTTTTTGAGATAAAGTCTCACTCTGTTCCCCCAGACTAGAGTGTGCCGTAGCACCAGTGTAGCTCACAACAAGTCACAGCAAGTTCAAACTCCTGGGTTCGGGTGATCCTCCTGCCTCAGCCTCTCAAGTAGCTGGAACTACAGGCACCCGCCACAATGCCCGGCCATTTTTTTTGTTGTTGTTGTTGTCGTTGTTGTTTGGCGGGCCTGGGCTGGATTCAAACCTGCCAGCCCAGGTGTACATGGCTGGCGCCTTAGCCGCTTGAGCCATAGGCACCGAACCCCAGCTAGTTTTTCTTTCTTTATTTATTTATTTTGAGACAGAGCCCCAAGCTGTCACCCTGGATAGAGTGCTGTGGCATCACAGCTCACAGCAACCTCCAATTCCTGGGCTCAAGTGAGTCTTCTGTCTCTGCCTCCCAAGTAGCTGGGACTATAGGCGCCTGCCACAACAAGTAGCTGGGACTAATAGCGCCCGGCCATTTTTTTTTTTTTTTTTTGGTTGTGGCCATCATTGTTGTTTGGCGGGCCGGGGCTGGATTCAAACCTGCCAGCTCAGGTGTACATGGCTGGTGCCTTAGCAGCTTGAGCCATAGGTGCCAAGCCCCAGCTAGTTTTTCTATCTTTAGTAGAGGCAAGGTCTCGCTTTTGCTCAGGCTGGTCTTGAACTCCTGAGCTCAAGAGATCCTCTTGCTTCAGCCTCCCAGAGTGCTCAGATTATAGGCATGAGCCACCGGGACCAGCTGTCAGATGATTTTTTTATGACAAATTTTTACACAGCAAAATTTTAAACTTCATGGCTGGCTTTCAGGGAAAGGGGTTCTGGCTCTCTTGAACCACCTTGGGGGAAAGGGACTCTAGTTTCAAGGACTAGCCTCAAGGGAGAACGGAACTGAAAGGCAGCAGGCGAGTGGGAGAAGGTCAGAGAAAAACTTTTGCTTCTGAGATGCTTATCTTGGGGCACTGTTTTCTGACCCCAACAATATGAATTTTAAAAATCCATAAGGGCCAGGCACAGTGATTTATGCTTGTAACTAACACTCTGGGAAACCAAGGTAAGAGGATCACCTAAGGTCAGGAGTTCAAGACCATGTTAGTCCAGGAATTTGAGGCTGCAGTGAGCTGTGATGATACCACTGTACTCTAACCTAGGCAACAGAATGAGACTCTCTTAAAAAAAAAGAAAGAAAGAAAAAGAGAAGGAAAGAACAGAGAGAGGGAAGGAGGGAGGGAGTGGGGTCTTGCTGTGTGACACACCTTTTGGTGGCAAGACACAATTATAGGAGGGACTTTACCTAACAAATGCAATCAGTGTTACCTGGTATCTTGTACCTTCAACGAATCCCCAACAATAAAGAAACAAACAAACAATGGGACGGCCTCCATAGCTCAGTGGGTAGGGCGCTGGCCACATACACCAAGGCTGTCGGGTTTGAACCTGGCCCAGGCCAGTTAAAGGACAATGACAACTGCAACAAAAAATAGCTGGGCGTTGTGGCGGGCGCCTGTAGTCCCAGCTACTAGAGAGGCTGAGGCAAGAGAATCACTTAAGCCCAAGAGTTGGAGGTTGCTGTGAGCTGTGATGCTACAGCACTCTACTGAGGGTGACATAGTTAGACTGTCTCAAAAAAAAAAAGTATCCAATTTCTGAAACCAAAATAAATAAATAAATAAATCCCCCCAGCAAAAGGTAGGAAATGTACCCATGATGTACAGGGAAGGAGAATCCAGATGGGCAGGAGTGAAGCCCAGAGGTCAAGCACACAGAGATGGACTCAGCAACCACTGTCTTCCATGCTGGCTTTGTGCTTTCAGGCAAGTGTTTCACCTCCCTATGTCTTGGTGTCCCCTTTCATAAAATGGGGATATGGAAGTAATTATACCTTCTTAGGAGGCCACTGCAGGGGGCTTGTAGGTTGCTGGCTGCACAGGAAACAGGGGGTTCTACATAGCCATTTGGGCAAAGTCTTGGTTTTCCAACAGGGATGGGGTTACTCAGAATGGTCAGGGAAGGCTTGGTTATTATCTGAGAAAAGAGAAGCCCAGGCAGGCATAGCAAATGGAATGGCCCTTTTGTGGAAGGAAGACCAGGAGGCCTGCTTCACCTCAGTTCTTCCCTTCTCTGTATCATGATTCACAACTGGAAAAAGGGGCTGAGCATGGTGGCTCCTGCTTGTAATCTCAGCACTTTGAGAGGCTGATGTGGAAGGATTTCTTGAGTCTAGGAATTCCAAACCAGCCTGAGCAACGGAGTCTCTACAAAAAATAGAAAAATTAGCTGGATGTGGTGGCACAAACCTGTAGTCCCAGCTACTTGGGAGACTATGGCAGGAGGATCACTTGAGACCAGGAATGTGAGTTTGCTATGAGCTATGATGCCATGGCACTCTAGCCCTGGGTGAAAGAACAAGACTGAAGAAAGAGAGAGCAAGAAAGAGAGGGAGCCGGGGACAGAGGGAGGAAAAGGCCAACTCCAGGGGCCATGGGATTACACCCAGTCTCGCTAGGGCCAATTGTGCACATCTCTTGCTAACTTAAGGTTCAATGACATCACATCCACAGCTTGAAATCAACCATGGTGTAAATGGGAGAATTTACACCAGGGGAATTGGCAAACACTATAAATTGGGTCACCTCCCTGCAGCTAGTTTACCAGCATATTATTGCTTATATCCATCTGGGCACATCTTCACACATCCCATCATCTTCTCAAATCCCCCTCACCCTCTGAATGAGATCACATTAACAGCTCAAAATTAGCCAAGATGGGAGAATTTACAGCATGGGAATTGGTCAACACTATAAATTGGGTCCCTCCCTCCTGCTGGTCTGTCAGGACACCATTGATTACACTATCTGAAAGTCCCTCAGGTGAGTCAAGGCAGGCAGGTGGCCAGTCTGGTAGGGAAGGTAGATAACAAGCATCATGGTAAAGGGTGACAAGGAGACTCAGTGCCCATAGCTCAGCAGTTAAGGCACCAGCCACATACATCGGAGTTGGCAGGTTCAAACCGGCCAGGAGTGCTAAACAACAATGACAACTACAACAAAAAAATAGCCAGGTGTTGTGGCAGGCACCTGCAGTCTCAGCCACTTGGGAGGCTAAGGCAAGAGAATTGCTTAAGCCCAGGAGTTTGAGGTTGCTGTGAGCTGTGGCACTCCACCAAGGGCAACATAGTGGGACTCTGTCTCAAAAAAAGGGTGACAAGGAAATGTCACAAAGAAATCTACAGTAGGGTGGGAGAGGAGAAGCAAGAGACAGGGGCTGCCATTTCAGACTGAGGGGCAGAGATAGCCCTTCTCTGCCTGTCTTGCAGCCCCCAGTGTCTTCCTGCACTCATCCCTCCCCCCATCTGCCACGTGAGGACCAGGACCATCTTTACATGCCCCAAATCTTTTTCCTTATCTCTTCCCTCTCCTCCTAGCCCCATGGAGCTTGACCTAAGGCCCTTGCTCAGCTGCTCTGGATCTGTTCTGCTCCCTGGAATTTTTGTCACGTAGAAATTTCTCAGCCCTGAGCTCTTTTGCCCACTTAACTCATCTTTCACCTGAGATTGGCTTTGCTGCCTGCTCTGGGGAGCCTCTTTGATGCTGTTAGAAAGATACACATGGGCAGTGACTTGAAGGTCACTCTGCCCTTTCAGAAGCTCCGTCGTCACCACCTACTCTCACCTCCACCTCAGCACCACAGCCACTGAAGAGGCTCCTTAGTCTGGTTGTGGCTTAGGGTGGGTAGCCTTCCACCCTCAGTCCTGCTAAGGGGGCTGTAGCAGGCTTCAAGTGTATGGGGAGGCCACCAGTGTGCACCCTGGGCTCTGCCTCGTTTTCCCCATTTGCTCATCCTGGCCTCTTCTGGGAGGAGTCTCTGGGAAAGGATATCCAGACACACTAGGAAGAGATGACGTTCTTCTTCATACCAGCTGGAGTGGGTCTAGGGGATCGGGAAACTCTAGATCTTCTTCATTCTAACACACCCCAAGTCAATTCGGGGTTAAGACTGTTGATGATTCCTTTTAAGACTAGACTGAGGGTTGGGTTTGGTGGTTCCCACCTGTAATCCTAGCACTGTGGGAAGCCAAGGTGGATTGCTTGAGCTCAAGAGTTCAAGATCATCCTGAACAAGACTGAGACCCCTTCTCTATTAAAAATAGAAAAAAACAAGCCAGGCATTGTGGTAGGTGCCTGTAGTCCCAGCTACTCAGGACAGATCATAGGAGCCCAAGAGTTTAAGGTTTCTGTGAGCTAGGACACAAGGGCACTCTACCCTCCAGGCATTGAAAAAAAAAGGACTAGCTTGAGACCACTCCCATTATTTTAGGGAATGGGAACACTACCCCTCCCTCTACTCCAAATCTTATAGACAGGAAGCCCCCTGCCCTGCTGTGCCTTCACTGCCCCTCCCTGCCCTCATCCAGATCCCACAGCCAAAGTCAGCAGCCGCGGCTTCTCCTGTTTATAGATCAGTGTGTGTGGGGGGGGGGGGGGAGGGGGGTTGGCAAGTTTTAAAAGCTCATTAAGGCCCGAATTCTTTTTATAGATGGAGTTTCCTGTGTCTTTTCCTCCTCACCCTTCCCCTCCACCCTCCCTGCTTTCTGAACACCGTATTTATTTGAGTTAGAAAAATAATGAGGTCCCTGAGGTCGTACACAACACATCGCTCTCTAATCAAAGTATGGCTGCAGAATTAAAAATATATAAGAATCTGTGTGTTTGTGCACGTGCCCCAGCCACGGATGTGGACACCCAGAACCCGCCAGACTGGCTCGGGAGCAGGATATAATTAGCTCTTTTCGGCGGAGTCTCTGGAGTAGAGAATGGGATTGACTCGCCCACGGTCCTCGCCTGAAGGGTGGGGGTTCAGGCTGGAGTACCATCCACTTGAAAGTGGAACAGAGGAGCTGGAGCCCACAAGGTCTGGTGTGGCTGGGTGTGGAACCCCAGAGGAAAGGCCAGAGGGCCATGAATGAGATTGTCACAGAGGGAGCCTCCCCACAGGTGTGCACCAGCCTGACAGGCCAACAGACCCCAGTTTTCTTTTCCGGTTTTTTTTTTTTAGAGACAAGGTCTCACTCTGTCACCAGGGCTGGAGTGTAGTGGTGTGATCATAGCTCACTGGCAGCCTCAAAGTTCTAGGCTTAAGTGACCCTCCTGCCTGTACTTCCCTTGTAGCTCTACAGGTACACATCACCACACCTGGTTAACTTTTCTATTTTTTTGGTAGAGACTGGGTCTTGCTATGTTGCTCGGGCTGGTCTTGAACTCCTGATGTCAAGTGATCTTCTCACTTTAGCCTCCCAAAGCTCTAAGATTACAGGCATGAACCATTGAGTCTACCCTAGACTTCGCCATTAAAAAACAACAACGACAAAAACAAAACGAATGTAGTGGGTTGAATAAAATCCTACCAAATTCATATCCACTGGAAACCTCAAAATGTGACTTTATTTGGAACTAGAGTCATTTTAATCAGCTGAGCATCTCAAGAATAGAATCCTAGGCTTGGCGCCTGTGGCTCAACAGGCTAAGGCGCCAGCCATGTACACCTGAGCTGGCGGGTTCGAATCCAGCCTGGGCCCGCCAAGCAACAATGACGGCTGCAACCAAAAAATGGCCAGGCATTGTGGCGGAGGCAGGAGACTCGCTCGAGCCCAGGAACTGGAGGTTGCTGTGAGCTGTGACGCCACAGCACTCTATCCAGGGTGACAGCTTGAGGCTCTGTCTCAAAAAAAAAAAAAAAGAATAGAATCCTAGAGAAATTAGCTCTGAATCCAACATCTTTGTAAAAGAACAGAGAGGAAGATTTGAACACAGACTGAGGTTGGGACGATGCGGCTACAAGTCAATAACACCTGGAGCTGCGATACCCTGGAAGAGGAAGAAAGGATCCTGCCCTAGAGCCTTAGGATGGAGCATGCCACTGCCAACACCTTGAGTTTGGACTTCTGACCTCAAGAACTGGGAGAGAAGAAATTCCTGTTGTTTTTAGCAGCGTTCTTTGTGGTCATTTGTTATGACAGCCCCAGGAAACTCGCGTACCATGTCAGTTCCTGCTCTAGAACCCTCCTGGGGACCAGCTCACTTCGAATTAAATCCTGGCTCCTCACTGTGGTCCCCAGGTCTCCCCAGTAGGTGGCCCTGCCTTCTCATTTCCCCCCACCCATGTTTCTCCCTCTCACTCCCCTACGCACACTGGCTTCCCTCCTGATTCTTATCCTTTGCTGTTCCCCCAGCCTGAAGCTCTTTCCCAGCAACTCCTCACTTAAGTGTCAGCCTCAGAGTCACACTTAAGTGTCAACCTCAGAGTCAGGCTTTCCCTCAATCATGCTCCATCTCAGCTTTTTCTTTTTCTCTCTATTCCTAAATGAGGCTTCTCTCTGTCTGTCTGTCTCTCTCACACACACAAACACACACGTGCTTGTTTAGCGTCCATCTCTCCCCTGGATGATGCCAGCCCCATGTGGGCAGTGACTTGTTTTTTTGTTTTGTTTTTCCTAAGACAGGATCTTGCTCTGTCACTCAGGCTGGAGTGCAGGGACCTCATTGTAGTTCATTGTAACCTCAAACTGCTGGCCTCAATAGTTCTTCCTGCCCCGGCCTCCTTAATAGCTGGGACTACAGGCACATGCCACCACACCTGGCTAATTGTTCTTTTCTTTTCTTTTTTCTTGGTAGCAATGGGGTCTTGCTCTTGCTCAGACTAGTCATGCATTCCTCTTGGCCTCAAGTGATCCTCCTGCCTCAGCCTCCCAAAGTGCTGGGATTATAGGAGTGAGCCACTGCCCCTGGCAGGGGATCTTGCCTTGGTTACTGCAGTGCCCAGATCACAGCAGGGCACAAAGAAGGTGCTCAGTGGAATATGCAGAGTGAGTCAATGAATGAACAATAAGCAAAGGATCTCAGTCACCTGTGACACTCCAGGCCTAGAGCCAGTCCTTTGTCCAGAAGCCATGGAGCCATGGCACTCTACCCAGGGTGACAGAGTTGTCTAAAAATAAAATAAAATAAAATAATAAATGTGCCTTGTCCTGATGCAGAGAGGCAGCCTTCAGCCAACAGCTCCCCTCCCACCCCAGGTTTCCCCCTGCCCAGGCCGAAGAAGCAGCAGCAGCCGGTGACATTTACAGAGTCTTAGGGCAGCTCCAGTAGGGGAGGGGAAGGAGGGTGAGGGTGGGGAAGCTGCTGATGTTTGCAGAGTGCATGTGTGTTTGCACACATGTTGTGAGAATGTGTGTGGGTGGGACACTATCAGGCCACGTGAATGTGACTGTATGTGCCTGCAGGTGTGACAGCGTCTTAGCATGCGATTGTGTCTGTTGCACTTGTATGCACGCGTGTGATGGTGTGTAGGCTGCGAGAGCGTGTGGTGTGGGGTGAGAATGTGTATGAGGATGGCTGTGAGTGTGCAGGACTGTGGGACTGTATGTGAGGTGTCTGTATGACTGTGTGAATGTGCATGTGCAAGTGTGGGATAGTGTGCATGAGTGTGTGTGTCCTGGGGACAGGCCAACCCACTTGCTCAGAAGACACATGTGCAATGGGTCTCACTGCCACTCCACTGCAGGAGTGCTCTGCATGCCTAAAGGTGGTCACTGCTGTCCCTTAACTATATGTGCCAGGGATCAGTGAGGGAGCCCTTGAGCCCAGTGCTACAGGGCTGCTAGGCTGGCACTGTTTCCACGGATGGATCCTTCCACCCCTTGATCCACAGACACCCCGTACCATGGAGAGAAGAGGAGACCACAAAGTGGGGAACAGGACTGGAAAATCCTTTGCCCCTCTGAGCCTTGCTGCTCATGAAAATCCCCTGAGGGAGTTTGAAAATGTTCCTAATGTCCTGGCATCCCTCTCTGGCCCCCCTCCCTCAGCAGCACCCCCTGTCCTAGGGTGGGAGGTAGAGCCTGGGGCAGGTTTCTCAGCCTCATGAGCTATTGACATTCTGAACCAGATCATTCTCTGTGGTGGAGGCTGTCCTGTCCATCAGAGGATGCTGAGCAAGGTCTCTCATCTCCCCTCACCAGATGCCAATCACAACTCTCCCTTTCAGTCTCGTCAACCAAACATAGGCTCCAGACATTGCCAAAGTGCCAGTGGGGAGGAGCAGAATCACCTCCGGTGAAAACTTCTGGGCTACAGGGACTAGTGGGCCTGGGATGGACACCATAATGCAACCCATATTGCCTCCCATGACCCCAGAAGAGCTATGGTCTGTGGGGGACTTTTTTCTTTTTGGAGAAGGGATCTCACTATGTTGTCCAGGCAGGCCTTAAACTCCTTGGCTTAAGCATCCTCCCACTTTAGCCTCCCAAATAGCTGGGATTACAGGTTCTCACTACCATGCCAGGCTCCTTAGCGGTGGTGGAGGCTTTGTTTGTGCCATATTCTCCCCCAAATCCCCTAGGGTGCAGAGAGTGTGTGGAGCACCAGAGGAAAGAGGGAATCAGGCTGGGTGGGGACTGCAGACTGAGGACTATGATAACAGGGGGTAAGGGATCTCCCCCTCCCCCAGACACTCCATGCCCTAACCAGTACTGAAGGAAAGGATTTCCACCTGCCTTCTCAGCAGCTCTGCCAAGGGCTGCAGATTAAGAATCAATTAAGAGTGGGAAGGAGGATTTGCCAGGCAGAGGTGGCAAGAACTGGAGGTGCTGGGCCCATGAAGGATTGGGGTGACCTGCAGGGGCAACGAGGGGGCGGAGCACCCAGTGGGTCCCAGACAGGGAGGCAGAGGCTCCTGGAGACCGAAGTGCAGGGTGATGTAAAAAAAAAAAATGCATGTTTTCTAGGTCGTTGTGCAGATTTCAATGTGTACTGCTCTTAAGACAATGCCTGGCACAAGGAAGGTGACATATGCAAGTGTTTGTTAAATACAATAAATGCCAGGGAGGCGAAGGCTGAAGGATCACTTGAGCCTAGGAGTTCAAGATCACCCTGGGCTACATGGGAGGACCACATCTCTACCAAGAAAAAACAATATTAAACTTAGCTGGGTTGGTGGAATGCGCCAGTAGTCTTAGCTACTCAGGAGGCTGAGGCAGGAGGATCGCTTCAGTCTAGGAGTTTGAGGTTGCAGTGAGCTATGATCATGTGCTACACTCCAGCCTGGGAAAAAAATATAAAGAAATAAAAATAAAAACAAATAAGATGAACAGAGGGACAAAAACAAACCCATCTACCTTCCTCCTGGCTGTCTGGCTGATGGCAGCTATTGGTGCCCCATCCCATGTTCTCTTTTCTGGACCGGTGTGCCCATCTTTCAGTGTTGGGTGCCAAGAGCTCACATCTAACACATACCTGGAGAATGACTCTGCTCAGGAGAGGGCCCTTCCCCTGGAGATGAGGGCAGGGGTAGACCTTCCCTCAAGATGCAGCCCATAGATCCGTCTTCTCTCTCTCTCCTTTCCTATCCACTGGTTATGGGTGGGTGTCCCAGACAGATTCCCCCCTTTTCCTTTGGTCCTGCAAGGTATGCTGCCCAATCTCTCTGGGATCTGTAAGTAATAAACTGCTTCTGCTATGTCCTGAGTTTTGTTATGTGGCCTTCTCTGTGTCTCCCTGAACCTAACTCTCTTCCTGGTCAGGGCTCCCCTAGACAGACAGTGTCAATTGGTAGTAATAAACTAGACACAGGTCGGGCAAGAGTTACCAGGGCCTCCCCCAACTTAGGAAGTTTCCAACAAGAGAGATACCTGATCCCAAGCTGGACACTCAGGCCTTAGGCCCACTGCCAAGATAAAAAAGTATCTGGTGAAAGGCACACTGCACATTCACAGCCAAATCTCCTGAAGCCCTGTCAGGGCATGGCTAGAGTTTATGGCCACTCTCCTGAGAGAGACCTAAAGACCAAATTAGAAAGAGTTTACGAACAGTAAGGAGCCTAAGCTCAGATGGTCACCTTCGGAGACTAGCTATTTACACACCAGCTTAGAGACAGACCTAAAAATGGACCCTCCATCCCCACAGTTTTCCAAGCTGACCTCTGTCTGCCCTACAATTCCAACTCTTATTTCCTTAGGGATTGGGTTTCATTCTGCCACCCAGGCTGGAGTGCAGTGGCACAATCAGCTCCCAGAAGCCTCAAACTCTTGGGCTCAAGTGATCTTCCTGCCTCAGGCTCCTCAGTCGCTGGGATTATAGGCACGAGCCATCGCATCCAGTTCAAATCCTATTTCTAATCATATTACATGCCTGTCCCTGACTCTGGCCTCTCTACATTCCCTCTTACCATCTACAGCCAAGATGATCTTTTTGATTTCTGATTATTTGTCTGATCAGTAATATATATTCAAAAGGTGTTAAATACACAAAAAAAGTATTCTTTGAAGGGTCTTCCTTCCTCTCTTACCCCAGGCTTTCACTGGCCCACTTTGCAAACTCCCATCAGGTAACCATAATTATCAGAGTTTGATGTATCTTTCCATAGTGTCTTTAGGCAAATACAGGCAAATATGAATATATTTTCCCATAATTTATGCCTCGTTTTCACAGAAAAGGTAACAGAGTCCATGTTGTATTCTGCACAGAGAGATCTTTTCAAAGAACTAATTGGATCATGTTCATATCCTTTGCTCAAAATTCTCTTAAGCCTTGATCTGGGCATTTTTGGCAGGACAGTTATTCAAAATGTGGGACTGTTGTCACCGTGCAGTGTATTATGCGTTCCTGTCCCCATCTCCTAATGCCATAAGCAGCCCCAGGTATTGTGACAACCCACAACTCTGGTATTGCCCCTCATTGAGAACCACTGTAGCTCCTGCCAACCTCCCCGTGGCCTCATGTCTCCTAGTTTCCCTTCATTCTGGCCATGTTGGCAGTTGAATATCTCAGTCACGCTCCTACCTCAGGGCCTTTGCACAGACTGTGTTCTTTCTCCCTGGAATTTTATCCTCAGGTACCTACATGACTGACTTCTTTCTGGTCTTTGTTCAAATGCCACCACTTGAGAGAAAGTTTCCTTGACCATGTGATAAAATAAACTCTCCCTCACCCCTCATTATATTATCTGTTGGCATTGTAATGAATTAGCCCAAAACTCAGTGGTTTAAAACAGCAAACATTGAGGTCGGGCACAATGGCTCACACTTATAATCCTAGCACACTGGAAAGCCAAGGCAGGTGGATTGCATGAGCTCAAGGGCTCAAGACCAGCCTGAGCAAGAGCGAGACCCCATCTCTAAAGATAACCAGGTGTTGTGGCAGGTGCCTGTAGTCCCAGCTACTCAGGAGGCTAAGGCAAGAGAATTGCTTGATCCCAGGAGTTTGAGGTTGCTGTGAGCTATGAGGCCACAGCACTCTACTGAGGGCAACAAAGTGAGACTCTGTCTCAAAAAAAAAATTAAAACAGCAAACATTTATTAAGTCTGAGGACCAGGACTCTGAGAGTAGCTTAATTAAGAGGTTCTGGCTCAGGGTCTTTCCTGAGGTTGTAGTCAGGAACCTCCGCCAAAAGGTTGAGGTTGGCAGGGATTGCAGACATCTGCAAGGACTAGACACAGGCTGACGGATTCTCTTCCAAGATGGCTCCCTCCGAGGGCTGTTAGTGGGAGGCCTCAGTTCCTCACTGTGTGGGCCTCTTCAGGAAGCTGCCTGAGCATCCTCACAACATGGCAGCTGGCTTCCTCCTGACATATTTTTTGCTTTGTTTTGAATTCCTTTATTTTTCAATAATTAACTCTTTTTTTCTTTTTGAGGCAAGGTCTCACTCTGTCACCCAGACTAGAGTACACTGGCATTAGTATAACCCTCTGCAACATCATACTCCTGAGTTCAAGTAATCCTCTTGCCTCAGCCTCCTAAGTAGCTGGGATTCTAGGTGCATGCTGTCATGCCTGGCTAATTTTTCTATTTTTTGTAGAGACAGAGTCTCACTCTTGTTCAAGCTGGTCTTGAACTTCTGGACTCAAGCAATCCTCCCACCTTGGCCTTCCTTAACTTATTTGTAATTGGCAAATAAAAATGATACACATTGATCATTCCAATATGATGTTTTGAAATATGTATACACTGTGGAATGGATAAATGAAGCTAATTAACATATGCATTACCTCAGTACATATAATTTTTTGTGGTGATAACACTTAAAAACTACTCTCAGTGATTTTGGACATTTTTTTTCTTTTGGACATATTTAAAAACCACCGCATCCTTCTCTTCTCAGAAAGCCACATAGAATTATGTATGTACCACTCATTTCCTTCTTTGTGGTTTCTCTTCTCTACTACTAGATTGGAAGATTCTTACAGATGTCTGCCTGGGTCTTCTTTGTTCTCAGGGTAGAGCAGATAAACACCTAGTAAGTAAACAGGTTTTAGCTAAGGTTCCCCAGATGCAGAAACTGAGTCAAGAATTCAAGGGCAAGTTGTTTATTTAGGAGGTGACACCAGGAAACATGTGTAGTAGGGCAGAGAAGGGAGACAGAGAAAGGAAGGCAGTTGGGGATGGGTGCGTTACAAAGCAAGTTACCACTGCAGGCAACTAGAACTCAAACCTGCTGGGCACCTCTGGGAAGCAGCACAGGACACTGCCAAGAGGTGGGGGAGGTGGCCTATTTGTCCATCACTCTGCCGAGAGGTGAATGAGGTAGCCGGTTTGTCCACCAATTCCCATGAGGTTAAGAGATGCTCCAGGGAAGGTAGATTCATCCCTTGGTACTCCAGCCTGCTATGATCAAGGCAAGACAGCCTTCAACAGCCCTGGAGAAAGCCCTGAGGCCAAGAGCTGCTATAGATAGTGACAGATGGACATCAACAAGAGCCTGTTGAAATGGCAAGGCTGGAGGGATATGAACTGGGCTTCTGCTACAAACTATTAGCTGAATAACTGAATACGAATTTTTCAATAGCTCCTATAGCCTGAAGAACAAAATCTGAACTTCTGAGCTGTCACGCAAAACCACTGTGACCCAGCTCTCTGTCCTGATGCTACATCAGGGGCAATAAACTCAAACATCAACAGAGCCGGGAAGAAAAGTCAAAAGGCAAAGCATATCAGAGATGAGAAAGACATCGTCCTCTTAGACTTCTTTAATTCCTCCCCCTCCGCTTTCTCTGAGACAGGATGTTGCTCAAACTGTTGCCTAGGCTGGAGTGCAGCGGTATAATCATAGCTCACTGCAGCCTCCACCTCCTGGGCTCAAGGGATCCTCCTGGCTCATCCTCCCCAATAGATGGAACTATAGGTGCATGCCACCACACTTGGCTAATTTGACTTATTTGTTGGAGAGACCACTGCCAGTGTGGGACACTCTGGGAGTAGAGTCATCTTCTTACAATGCAAATCAGTTCAAAACTTTTTTTTTTGGTAGAGACAGAGTCTCACTTTATCGCTCTTGGTAGAGTGTTGTGGCATCACACCACACACAGCAACCTCCAACTCCTGGGCTTGAGACAATGCTCTCGCCTCAGCCTCCGGAGTAACTGGGACTACAGGTGCCCGCCATAACGCCCGGCTATTTTTTGTTGCAGTTTGGCCGGGGCCGGGTTTAAACCTGCCACCCTCGGTATATGGGGCTAGCGCCCTACCCACTGAGCCACAGGCGCCGCCCAGATCAAAACTTTTCATAGCTCCCTGCAACTTTTAGAATAAGTCCATACAAACTAGCAGGACCTTTGGTCCATGTCCCTCATAGCCACTCAGGTCACATTTTTGGGGTGGGCTCAGAGGCTTCCACCCATTGTTCCCTCTCCCTGGAATGGTACCCTCTTTGTTGTCCATGCTCTGACTGCTGCATACCCTTAGCTCAGCTCAAATGTAATGTCTTGAAGACATCTTTCTTGACCTCTCCCCCAATCTAAGTTTGGTCGTTCCTGATTATAGTTCCCTCTTCTTTTCCTTTGAGGGATTTATCACAACTTAATAATGACAAATTTGTGTAATTTAGGTGTTTATTCCATTAGTGCCTAAGTGTCAGTCATGTTCTATTTCTTAACCTGGGTTACAGATAGATGAGTGCTTATTTTATTATTATTACTATTTTGGTGGCCCTTTGATTCAGTGGGATTTTTTTGTTTGCTTGCTTGCTTGGTTCTTTAACCACTAGACCCCAAGAGAAGGGGTTGTTTAATTATTCTGTAAATTATACATTTTGAACACAAATATAGCCCTTATGTCTCTGATAGACACTTCTAAGCACTTATCAAATATTAATTCATTTAATTGAATCCTCAAAGTAGCACTATAAGTTAGGTGCTGTTATTATTCTATTTTCTTTTCTTTTCTTTTTTTTTTTTTTTGAGACAGAGCCTCAAGCTGTCACCCTGGATAGAGTGCCGTGGCATCACAGCTCACAGCAACCTCCAATTCCTGGGCTCAAGCGAGTCTCTTGCCTCCACCTCCCAAGTAGCTGGGACTACAGGCGCCTGCCACAATGCCCGGCCATTTTTTGGTTGCAGCCGTCATTGTTGTTTGGCGGGCCAGGGCTGGATTTGAATCCACCAGCTCAGGTGTACGTGGCTGGCGCCCAGAACTCCCTTCTAAGATGAACACAAGACTCAGAATTTCACAGGTGACCAATACTAAGGCCCGGGCCCTGTGGGTGGCCCCTGCTATCAAACTTTAACCAGGACTCTGGAGGCAGGAACTTCTGGTGGCTTCTCTAGTTAGTGTAGGGTGAATAGCTGGGAATATAAATGGTGGGTAGAAATGGCATGCAAGGGTTGTCCGAGAACAGACACCAGCCCAAGACTGTTGCGCCATTAACCATAGCCCCTAGTTCCTTTCACATCCTTTCAGGGGCTTCTAAGCCCTTGCTCCGAACTTGCACTTGACCTTTACAACTACTGAAGAACTTACCTCCTTGTCTCACATATCTGGCTTTGAAAAACAAAAAATGGTTGCAGTGCCAGCCACATGCACCAAGGGTGGCAGGTTTGAACCCAGCCCAGGCCAGCTAAACAATGACAACTACAATAACAACAAATAAAAATAGCTGGGTGCTGTGGCAGGCACCTGTAGTCCCAGGTACTTGGGAGGCTAAGGCAAGAAAATTGCTTAAGCCCAAGAATTAGAGGTTGCTGTGAGCACTCTACCAAGGGCGACAGATGGAAGCAGTTACCATGACAATGAACATGTTAACTCTAAGCACAAAAACTCCTTATTCTTGAAGAACAGAGGTTCCAAGGACATCGTGACACTCTGGGGCCAGGACTGAATGAACTCTGATCTGACAGATGCCTAGCAAATTAACTCTCAGGATCCAGGAATCATTCGTGAATCCCAAACTAACTTCCACAAAAACCTTCTACCAATCCAGCCCCTTCATGCACAAAGAAAGCTAAATTTTAGATATGGAGGGGAAAGAAAAGAAATATAGGAGGAAATCGGCTCGGCGCCTGTGGCTCAACAGGCTAAGGCGCCAGCCACGTACACCTGAGCTGATGGGTTCAAATCCAGCCTGGGCCCACCTAACAACAATGACAGCTGCAACCAAAAAATGGCCGGGCATTGTGGCAGGCGCCTATAGTCCCAGCTACTTGGGAGGTGGAGGCAAGAGACTCTCTTGAGCCCAGGAATTGGAGGTTGCTGTGAGCTGTGATGCCACAAAGAAATATAGGAGGAAATCTACCCATTCTTCCCTATAAGGTGGGTTTCCATCTGGACTGAAAATCTTTATTCCAGAGCCTCTGTCCTCTATTTTTTTTTTTTTTTTTTTTTT
>CAUYON010034940.1:0-20155 GCA_963573935.1 Arctocebus calabarensis
ACCTACTTAAACAGAACAATCTCCAGCCCAGAATTCTATATCCTGCCAAGCTAAGTTTTAAAATTGATGGAGAAATCAAATCATTTACTGATATACAAACATTGAGGAAATTAGCCACAACAAGACAAGCTCTATAAAAAATACCCCAACCTGTTCTACACACTGACCATCACAAACTGCAGATGTTGGCGTGGATGTGGAGAGAAGGGAACACTTTTACACTGCTGATGGGACTGTGAACTAATATAACCTTTTTGGAAGGAAGTATGGAGAACTCTCAAAGAACTCAAGCTAGACCTCCCATTTGATCCTGCAATCCCATTACTGGGCATCTACCCAGAAGGAAAAAAATCCTTTTATCATAAGGACACTTTCACTAGGCTGTTTAGTGTAGCTCAATTTACAATCGCCAAAATGTGGAAACAGCCTAAATGCCCACCAACCCAGGAATGGATTAACAAACTGTGGTATATGTACACTATGGAATACTATTCAGCCATTTAAAAAAATGGAGACTTTACAGCCTTTGTATAAACCTGGATGGAAATGGAACACATTATTCTTAGTAAAGCATCACAAGAATGGAGAAGCATGAATCCCATGTACTCTATTTTGATATGAGGACAGTTAATGACAATTAATGATACGGTGGAGGTGAGGGAAAGGGAGAGCAGAGAGAGAAAGAATAAGGGAGGAGTGGGGAAAGGAAGAGCAGAGAGAGGGAAGGAGCAAGGTGGTGGGGTCTTGGTGTGTGCCACACCTTTTGGGGGTAAAACACGATTGTAAGAGGGACTTTACCCAACAAATGCAATCAGTGTAACATGGTTTCTTGTACCCTCAATGAATCCTCAACAATAAAAAAAAAGAAAAGAAAAGAAAATTTAGTTCACAATTTAAATTTCCCAAGAGATAAATCTCCAGGTAAAAAATTAACGTTAATCTCAGGAGGCACCTATGCTTCAGTGGGTAGGGCGCCAGCCCCATATACCAAGGGTGGTGCATTCAAACCTGACCCTGACCAAACTGCAACAAAAAATAGCTGGGTGTTCTGGTGAGCGCCTACATTCCCAGCTACTCAGGAGGCTGAGGCAACAGAATCGCCTAAGCCCAGGAGTTACAGGTTGCTGTGAGTTGTGATGCCATGGTACTCTACCGAGTGCGATAAAGTGAGACTCTGTCTCTTAAAAAAAAAAATTAACTCTAATCTTACGCAATCTCTTATAAAAAACAGAATAAGAGGGAGCACTTGCCAATTCATTTATGAAGCTAGCAGAACCCTGACACATGCCAAAACCATATAAAGATATTGCAAAAAAAAAAAAAAAGAAAATTATAGACCATTATCTTTCATGAAGATAAATGCAAAAATCCTTAACAAAGTATTGGCAAATATAATCTGGCAATATACAAAAAGAATTATACAACACAACCATGTAGAGTTCATTCCATGATCCAACGTGGGTTCCATAGATAAAAACCAATTAGTATAATCCACCATATTAACATGTTTTTTAAAAAATCACATAATCCTATTACCTGATATACAAATAATATTTTACAAAATTCAACATCCATTTGTGACAAAAAAATTCAAAAAAACAGGAATAAAAAGGAATTTCTTCAGCTTGATAAAGAGCACCAAATAAACCCTATAGTTTAAAAAATACCTTAATGGTGAAAGACTTAATGGTTACCACCTAAGATCAAGAAAACGCAAGAATGTCCTTTCTCACTAGAAGGACACTTAGTTCTAAGCAGTATAATACAGGGGGAACAAAGGGGAAAAAGTTCTAATCAGTTCTAATCAATGTAACACAGAGGGAACAAAGGGAAAAAATAAAAATCAGAAAGGGAAAAACAAAACCATTCCTATTTATTCATAACATGATTTTCACAAAAGAATATCCTAAGGAATCTAGGATACCCAGAGCCAGTAAAAGTTAAGAAGTTTTCAGGATACAAGACAAGTACAGTATAATCAACTGTATTTCTATATACTAGCAATGAATACATGGACACTGAAACAAAAATACAATACTATTTACAATAGTTCAAAACAAAACATAGATGCGATGCTAACAAAATACTTACACATACAAAATACATATGCTACAAAACACTGATCAAAAAATTAAGAAAAGCTGGGCGCGGTGGCTCATACCTATAATCCTGGCAGTCTGAAAGGCTGAAGCAGGAGGATCACTTGATCCTCTTGAAGTTCAGGAGTTCAAGACAAGCCTGAGCAAGAGCAAGACCCTGTCTCTACTAAAAATAAAAAAAATTAGCCAGGTATCATGGTGGGCACCTGTAGTCCCAGCCACTTAGGAGGCTGAGGTGAGAGAATTCCTTAAACTCAGGAGTTTGAGGTTGCCACATGAGCTAGGCTAATGGCCTGGGAAACAGAGTTGAGGCTCTGTCTCAAATAAATAAATACAGGGAAGGAAGGAAAAAAGGAGGGAGGGAGGCAGGAAGGGAGGGAGGAAGGAAGGAAGGAAGGAAGGAAAGGGACTTGTACTATGAAGGAACATGCTTAGTGTCAGCTTTAGCCTGCTAAAAAAATAAAATAAAAATCAAGAGAAAAGAAGAAAGAAATAATTAATAAATCAAAAGAGACCTAAATAAGTGGAGAGATAAACCACATTCATAGATTGGAAAACTGAGGTAGTAAAATGTTTATCCTGTCCAAAGACACACTAGCTTAATGCAATTTCTATCCAACTTCTACCAAGATTTTTCATGGATACAGTGAAGATTATTATCAAATTTACAAGGAAGCTCCTTTCCTGATAAAAGCAGCAGAGAAACTGAACTACTGGTACTTTGCTGGTGGGAATATTAATTGGTGCACCACCCTGGAAAATAGTTTGGCAGGGTTTTTTTTGCAGTTTTTGGCTGGGGCTGGGTTTGAATCTGCCACTTCCAGTATATGGGGCTGGCGTCCTACTCCTTGAGCCACAGGTGCCACAGTTTGGCAGTTTCAGACTAAACGTGCAACCACACATGTAACCCATGATCCAGCAATTGCATTCCTGGGCATTGAACCCAGAAAGGAAAACTTATATTCACACAAAAACCTGTAAATGAATACTTATTGCAGTTTTATTCATCATACCCCAAACACAGTAACAACTCACATGTTCTAAAATAAGTGAACGATTAAAACTGTGGTATATCCATACAATGGAATACTACTAAGTATTAAAAAGAAATGAAATATTAGTATACACAAAACCTGAATGGAACTCCAGAAAGGTATTCTGAGTAAAAATAGCCAATGCAAAATGTTACGTCCTAGTGTAAAATTCCAATCCTATGAAATTTTTGAAATTATATAATTATGAAAATGAAGAACCGATTAGTGGTTGCCAAGGAGGTGGGGGCTAAGTAGGGGGTGGGGGCTCTGTCTATAAAAGGGCAACACAGGGCATTCTTGTCCTGAAGAAAATTTTCTGCATCTTGATTCTGTCAATGGCAATATCTTATTGGGCCAGTATATAATAGCTTCGCAATACTTTACTATTGGAAACTGTTTAAAGGACATAGAGGATATCTATTATTTCTTAAACCGACATGTGAATCTACAAATATCTCAAATTAAAAGTAAAACAAGAAAAAAAGTAAAAGAACAGGTTACAGGGTTAGAATAAATGTGGTATGTAAGAGGAGAAAATGTTTGAAATGCTTTTAAAGCTGATTCAAAGGTTAGTACTCCACAGCCTTTTTTCTCCTCCTTCCAACTGTTTATCTTTAGGTCACTTTACTACTTAATATCTTCACCAATGAAATAATGCAATTAAAATCATTTAATTACTGAACAAAGTGTGACCAGGTTAATAGAAATTTACTCTCCCATATAGCTCACAGAATCAGTGTTGCTGTTTTTAAGTGCATATCTTATATCTAAACAAGGCTTTTTGGAAAAGAAGATTATCTTAGGGTTGGTTTTATGTGATATTTAAATTTATCATTGCTTCAGAGGAGGGGTCCTCAAACTTTTTAAACTGGGGGCCAGTTCACTGTCCCTCAGACAGTTGAGGGCCGGACTATAGTTTAAAAAAAAAACAAATTCCTATGCACACTGCACATATCTTAATTTGAAGTAAAAAACAAAGTGGGGGCAGTGCCTGTGGCTCAAAGGAGTAGGGCTCCAGCCCCATATACCGGAGGTGGTAGGTTCAAACCTAGCCACGGCCAAAAACTGCAAAAAAAAAAAAGAGAGATAGAGAACGAATACAAATACAATATTTAAAATGAAAAAAAGGTACCCCCATCTGCAAAAAAAAAAGACCTCCTAACTTCAGAAAAAAAAAAAGCCCTACTAACTGCAAAATTAAAAAAAAAAATAGACCTAACTTAAAAAAAAAAAAATCCTAACTTGTTCTTACCTCATTCCTCAGGTAGCAGCAGGCTCTGTACAGGCAAGTTCGTGACTCCTCCAATCACCAGTCTCAGTCTCAGGAGTTGAGAGACAGAGAGAAGGAGGGGAGTCGGAGAGCGCAGCGCACATTCCACACATGTGCACTGCAGCCCGGGATGTTAAGCAGATTGGCAAAACACCCAGCGGGGGGAGAGACAGAGAGAAGGAGGGGAGTCCAAGAGTGCAGTGCACATTCCACACATGCACACTGCAGCGGGATGAGTAGGCTGCTAAGCAGGACAGGCACCAGCAGAGGGCTGCATGTGGCTCGAGGACCATAGTTTGAGGACCCCTGCTCTAGATAATCTAAGGACTATACTTAAGATAAAGTTTTAATAAATATCTCAATAACATATCACTGTTTCAGTTATTTACCATATACTCTATATCATTTATTAAATATATTAACTTATTAGTAATTTCTTAGGAATCATGTCTTTTTCCTCAAAAGATTTTTTTCATGTTGATGTGAACTTCTTTCATCTTTAAAGAAGTACAAATGTTTTAATGAAACAGAAATTTCTTTCCTTTGGCCAATTATTTATTCGGACATTATTAAGTCAAATTTTACTTAATTTGGAAGATTAGGTCAACAGTTCAAAACCTGGTGCTTCAGTCAGGTTTTTGCACTCAGAATGTACTTCTTTATTTATTTATTTATTTATTTTGGAGACAGAGTCTCACTATGTCACCCTTGGTAGAATGCAATGATGTCATAGCTCACAGCAACCTCAAACTCCTAGGCTTAAGCAATTCTCTTGCCTCAGCCTCCCAAGTAGCTGGGACAACAGGGGCCCACCATTACACCCAGCTATTTTTAGAGATGAGGTCTTGCTCTGGCTCAGGCTCTTCTGGAACCTATGAGCTAAGGCGATCCACCGGCCTCAGCCTCCCAAGAGCTGGGGTGAGCGACAGCACCTGGCCAGGATTACTTTTTTTTAATTATTGTTGGGGATTCATTGAGGGTACAAGAAACCAGGTTACACTAATTGCATTTGTTAGGTAAAGTCCCTCTTACAATCGTTTTTTGCCCCCAAAAGGTGTGGCACACACCAATACCCCACCCACCTCGCTCCTTCCTTCTCTCTGCTCTTCCTTAATGTCCTTCGCAACCTGCTGCTTGAATATCATGTGATTTTTATAGTCTTTATTTTGTACTTTTATTATCTGACATTTTAGAGGGTCTGATGTCCTGATTATTGAATCTTTTTATATTCTCTCATACAGTATTAAATCCAAGCCTCCAAATTTCATGAGAGATGTACTTTATAGTTATATACTCCTGGGAGAAATTTCTCCCCTAGTCTAAGCCCAGATTTAGACAAAGAAGCTTCTTTGTCTTAAACCTACAGATCCAGGTGAATTTTTTTCCTAGTCTATATTTCACAGAGGGTATAACTTGTCAAGAGTTATGGCTCTGTGAAGAGTGCTCACTCCCAACCAATAAAAGTCCAAAGTGTCATCTTTTACCTCATGTGGCTACTACAGCTGAGCAAACTCCTTAAGGCTGCCTCAGGAGAAGTTCATGTGCTTATAACTGTGGTAATCAGTTCCCTCTTCTTTTTTTAGCCCTCGGGTATTTCTCTTGCTCTTATGTGAGCATAGGCACATATTATAAAAAAGATGTTTGAGCCAGGCATTGTGGCAGGCACCTGTAGTCCCAGCTACTTGGGAGGCTGAGGCAAGAGAATCGCTTGAGCCCAAGAGTTTGAGGTTGCCAAGAGCTGTGATGCCATAACACACAGTACTAAGAGTGGCAAAGTGAGACTCTGTCTCAAAAAAAAAGTTTGAAACACATTGTCCAGCATTTCTAGGTACCTTCAGCAGAAGAGCATTTAAGTTAAATAGTCCCCTCCTCATATTGCCAGAAGTATTGGTTCCTATTCCTTTATAAGTAAATCTAAAATGGTTAAAAAGATGCCTAGGTTTGCCAAACAGTATGTAACAATACTTAAAAATTTTCAAATTGGATAAAATGTGTTTTTTAATCCAATATAAATTGGAAAATGAGTTTTTTCAATTTTATCAGTTACCAAAATGAAAACCTGAAATATCCTTTATAAGCTTTAATAAATCCAAGATCATTATTCTGGAGGACAACATGATTCTAAGAAAGCGCTTCTCCAAAATTGCCACAGTATTTTACAAACACACTAATTAATTCCCCTGGGCTTCAAAAAATATTTTTTTTAAGTTCCCCTTTAATTAATCCTCATGGTATACCTATGAATCAGGTTCGTGATAAGTTTTGTAGAAAAACTTACTTGTGAATAATACGACTGTGATCATTTTATCAATCTATATCAATGATAAAGTCCAGAATCAAGACTTCTGATTTCTTATAATTAATTTTATTGTGATCTAGAAAAATTCAAATCTTAATATTTTCCTTTAAAACATAAGTATATGATCATCAGATGTTGTGGTGAGCACCTGTAATACCAGCTATTCAGGATGCTGTGGCAAGAGCATCTGTTGGGCCTAACAGTTTGAAGTTGCTGTGAGCTATGATAGCACTCTACCTAGGGCTACAGAGTGAGACTCTGTCTCAAAAAACCAAACAAACAAAAAAGTGAGTACAGCAGTTACCATATGAACATATATAGATAATGTTTGAAAAATCTAGACTTGTTTTATTCTTAAAATCTTTTCAAACAAAAAAATTTTTAAATGATGGATTAGAACTCTAACTTCTAAAATTCTCCTATTCCATCTTTTTTTCCCATTTCCCTTCCTAAATCAAATATATACTGTATCTGAGATTTCATATCTTCTTCATTCTGTGCATATTTGTCAAGATTTTCCAATACACAATTATTCAAAGAAAACCACAAAAAGGACCCCTGAAAAATTTATACAATTCAGAAAACTACAAATCCCTCTCCTTTTAAAATATAATTATCAACTAAATCAGCTACTAAAGAAATAAGTACATAGAAGTGACATATACAAATGACAAATATATTTTTTTCTTTTCTTTTTTTGCAGTTTCTGGCCAGGGCTGGGTTTGAACCCGCCACCTCTGGCATATGGGGCCAGCGCCCTACTCCTTTGGGCCACAGGCACCGCCCGACAAATATTTTTAAATAACTTAAAATTAATGAAAACCAAGTATAAAAGAATACTTACTATTAAATACCTTATCCAAAACACTATTATTTGTATCAGAGAATCCAATTATGTCAACTTCTAAAAACACAATAAAAACTATTAAAAGCTCTTCTCTCCTCCCAATCATTGCTAACTCTACATCACTAAAAGAAGTTGCACTAAATAAATGCATATGCTGCAAGTCTCTCTCTGCATTTCCTCCATGACCTTTTGGAATATACCATTACTTTAGTCAGGAAAAAAGTCTTTGGAGGTTTGTTTTTGTTTTTGGTTTTTTTTTTCACTTTTATTATAAATTTTCACTAATAAAGGGTAAAAATAAAAGTATTTATTTGCCATTAACTTTTTTAAAATTTCATTTCTTAATTTCATAATTTTAAATGTTTTATTGGGTTTAAATGTTAATAATAAAACTCATTTCTCACATACTAGAATTAAGTATTTTAATTTTTAAATTAAAAAATAAAACATATGATTCTTTTATTTTTTATTTTATTTTATTTTTTGTAGAGACAGAGTCTCACTTTATCGCCCTCAGTAGAGTGCCATGGCATCACACAGCCCACAGCAACCTCCAACTCCTGGGCTTAGGCGATTCTCTTGCCTCAGCCTCCCAAGTAGCTGGGACTACAGGCACCCGCCACAACACCTGGCTATTTTCCTGTTTTGCAGTTCAGCTGAGGCTGGGTTTGATCCCGCCACTTTCTGTATATGGGGCCAGCGCCCTACTCAATGAGCCACAGGCGCCGCCCTAAAACGTATGATTCTTATCTTATTTTACAGCATTGATATAGAAAATCTGAAGCTGATGATCTCATTATTAATAGCTGTGAAGAGTTAGTCATACTCCTCAAAATTAAAGTCTCACTACCAGAAAGCTCTCCTTTTTCCATTTATTAACCAGTCTATTAAAGAGCATGAGATTACTACCAATTCAAGACACACCAGTGTTGTACTACTGTGATCAATGTCTAATTTTATAGGTGAGGTAACTGAGGTCAATCAGGATATACAACATACTCAAGATCACTGCACACTGAAATCACCCCGACAGAGCAGGCACTGTTTCAGATGTTTAGTTCCCAGTCTCTGTAATTTATTCAATTACATCATGCTGCCCTCTAAATTCACTGCTGTGGAACAAGTGATTTAGCCAGACAAAAATATATAAGTTATTCTGCATCAGATCCGCAAAGTTTAACTCTTAACATACAAAAAATTCAACAAGTTATCAACATTTTTCGTAGAAACTTTCCGAAAGTGAAAAAGCAAACTCCACAGTCCTTGAATGGCTCCATTGAAATGGCTCTGACTTTCTTAATTCTTTGCATAAGTCTAGATTGTGTGACTTATGAATACTTATGAACATCATTTCTACCAATTATAGTACTGTATTAGAGCTGCAGAGACCTTTGGCCTCCCCCTTTTAGAGGCCCAGGTTGCCAAACCTTTTGAGCTCCTGTTATTTCTTGCTGCTATTCATGTGTTGTTAACAACTAATTCCCCTAACCCCAATATTTGATTTATTTATAAAAAATGGAAAAAATATATTAAAGAAACTTCAAATGAAAATTTGGGGAATTCTCCAGATACATCAGCATAAACTCTGATTTAGCTTTCAGGGTCTTTTTGGTTTTGTTTGTCTCTAAGTTATTGATAGTTCTAGTTTCTAGGTAAGAGACCTCTGGAAAAGTCTATAAAACTTCTGACCTATTATTATCTGTCAGAAGTTTTATTTGTCTTTAAGTCAAGTCTATGTGAATTCATATAAAAGTTCTTTAAAATAAAGTGTTTGTAATCAGTATAGCAACCCAAACTAAGCAAAAGTAAACCTTTGACACTCTTGACCCCTGTTTCTCAAACTTTAATGTTCATGCAAATCATCTAGAAATCTCGTGAAAAAGAACATTCTGATCAGCCAGTCTGAGGTTGGGCCAAAGATTCTGCATTTCTATCTGGCAGGTGATGACAGGCCTGCTAGCCCTACATGCTCTCAGGAGCAAGGATCTAGAATACATGTATGTACCTCTTTTTTCTCTCCCCTATTTCCAAATTTTCTCATTCCTTTGCTTTTTCCTTTTCTTACATTACACTCTTTCTTGGTGTAAGTCTACCAAGAGTAACCACAATAACTACTTATCCCTGCAGATAGCCCCTGGACCTACAAAGGTTCCCCCATCTATAATGAGAACTAAAAATAAAATCCTAAGCCCTTTGCTCACTGAATGGACCCCTCTGGGCCAAGGGGACCCCAGACACACTTTAAAACTGAGTTCCCAGCCATGATGGGATAGAAAAGATAAAAAACAATAATACCTAGGCATAATTTCCTTTCATAAATATTCATGACTGCTCTTATAGCTTGTTGAAGACATATATTTGACCATCCCACTCAGTATAAAAACTTGTTCCTTTTGTCTGTTCTTTGAAGCACATGTGCCTGAGTTCTGGCTGGGGCTCTGCTTCCCCACCTGATGGAATAGCTGCTCAACAGGCTTTATGAGAAATAAAACTCTCCTTTTTCCAAAGAATAAACCTGGTTAAATTTTTTTTAGTTGACAATAACATAAACTGTAAAGTTCACAATGCACAATGATAAAAATACTATACTAGTCATAAACTTTGTCTACATGTGACAAAAAATAACAGTTAATACAGGATGTGTTGTTATTTTGGTATATTTTTCAGCAATAATACATTTTCCTTAGCATATGGTTCAAAAAAATTTATGATGATAAGCTTAACATGAAGTCAGAACTTTTCATTTATGTTAAGATTGATTATTCCAATGAACTGAATTGGTAATTATGACCAGAATGATGGTACTTACACTAATCTTTATAACCTGCTAATAAACATCCTTTTTAGTTTATTCTGAAATTGTATGAAAATCGGCTACAAAAGATACTAATCCTCAAGAGATGAGCTTTCTAACGAACTAATTGGAACTCTATAAATTTTACTTATAGTTGTATTATATTAGATTCTATCAAATGACTCATAGCTCTCATAGGAATTGCTAGATTTGGAGTGAGCACTTTAATGTAACAAATGTTAGCATTTATATGGTAACAGAAATGTTCTTACAAGAAGACTAAGATCTTAATGTGCCTAATCAGCAAGCACGAGTCTCATTTTACACTAGGGAAACCTGAAGCACATCCAGGTTATGCAAACCAAGTGCGCACAATGCAAAGAGAATATGAAACTCCTCGTTTTAAAACTCACCTTCTAGTCAGTACCCAAGATAAGTCAAACACTGTTAAACTTCCTTTTAGGTACAGAAACTAATTTTTTTAATCAAAATTATATAAATTATATAGCTGGTTTCTCAGTTATTTGAGAAATATATTTGGTTTCTGTTTAATGTTAGTCTCCTGCCAATACAGTGAACAACAATGTAAGTTGGGCCCAGTTCTCTGGTGTAGTTTTCTCACAGGGAAAACTGAAGCAGTTTAATTCCACTCCATCAAACCAAACAACAGTGCGTCCTAGTGGCCAAAGGAGGACATAATCAGAAATGTGTTTGAGATTCCAAACATCTAAAAGCTACAAGCTAAGAAGCAAAGATTATAAATATTATGTGAATTGTTGCAGACTTTAGGAAAATTTGCATTTAAGATATAAAAAAGGAAATTACCCAAAAGCTCCAGTCGCCACTCCAATTGTGTAAATTTGGTCCCTGTTTTTTAGCAGACACTGTATTATTCTCATCCACAGTTGGATTGGGATTCTCCTCTATTTCTTCCTGTAACTCAGTGGCAAGGCTTGACTCCCCTTCATTTATCACCTATTAAAAAACATCAAACCATTTAAATCACCTATTGAGAAATGGTCATTTTGCAAAGAAAAGAATTAATGTTCAAAACAGACAAATTAATTTTTATTTTTTTGAGACAGAGTCTTACTATGTCACCCTCAGTAGAGTGCTATTGTGTCACAGCTCACAGCAACCTTAAAATCTTGGGCTTAAGCGATTTTCCTGCCTCAACCTCCCAAGTAGTTGGGACTACAGGTGTCTGCCACAATGCCTAGCTATTTTTTTGTTGTTGTTGTTGTTGCAGTTGTCACTGTTGTTTAGCTGACTGGGGCTGGTTTCAAACCCACCAGCCTCAGTGCATGTGGCCAGCTCCATAAGCACTGTGCTATGGGCGCCAAGCCAACAGATTAATTTTAAAAGGACATGTAAAGACTTGAAAGACAGTGATGAATATGGTTTTGCTTCTATAGTTCATACATTTATACATGCAACAAAGATGCCCAACTACTACTGTCTGTTAGGTCGTTTTGTTGGCCCTAGGGATGCACAGATGAATAAAATAAAGTCCTTAGGTCCAGAAGTGCACAGTCTGCTAGAGGAATAATTAAATAGTAAAGATACAAATATGAAACAAAATTTACTGATGAAGAAACGGATACCTTGCAGAATAAGGAAGCTTATAAAGCTGGACACATTCATCATAGACAGCAAATGGGCCTCTATTGCTTGGACAAGAACTTGCCCGTTAGCTCTCTATGGCAAACATATCCTGCACTATAAGCTTTCTTACTCTGTATGCCTATCTTTCTCTTCCTCAATAAACTTTGTTTCACACTTGCCTTAAAGAATAAATAAATAAATAAATAAATAAACTAATAGTAAAGATACATTTTTTTTAGCTGAGGCTGGGTTTGAACCCACCACCTTTGGCATATGAAGCCAGCACCCTACCCCTCTGAGCCACAGGAACCACCCATAAAGATACCTTTAAAATACCCTACATGGCGTGATGCTGCATTACATATAAAACTGTGTGCATATATTTTTTTTAAAAAAGATACAATTGGCAAATCTTCGTGGCTTTAGTTATTACTAGGGCTCAAATCACAGTTATTACAAAAGATCCTACTAAATTTAAACAAGGTATCCCCTATAATCTTAACGGAGTTAATCAACATAAAATAGACAACAAATAGGCATGCCACACCTTAATCATCAGAACTATTACCTTGCCTCAATTCTCCGTAATCAGGTTATACCTTGCCCTAAAATATCCCATAGTGGTCATGGTCACTCTGACCCAGTGAGTAATAAATTGAATTTAAATAAAGTCTTTAGAGCTTACAAATTGGCTTTTTAAAAAGTAGGACCCCGTGAACCACCACCTTCACCCCTTATTGAAAATAACATATATCCCAGTATCAAATAAAACAGAGCCTTCAAGGATTGAAACTCATTATTAGACCTAGTTAGTGAAAGAGTCATTATCCCTACTGCTTCTCTATTTAAGAGCCCAATTTGGCAGATTAAACTTGGAAAGAATAAATGGTGCCTCATGGTGACTTAATGTTGCCACCTTACTCATGAAGGCCCCTATACTCAAGAGTAGTGAAATTACTGCCATCACCTTCAGAGGGACACCACATATCTTTACCTGGCTACCAATGGAATAACTCAACAGTTTTGCCATTGTACACAATCTTAAGATCTTAATTGCATCCAGTTTTCTCCAGGTGTGACACTATATTGACAATATCCTCCTCTAAGGAGAGTCTTCTGATTCATTCACAAAGGAGCTCAAAAAGAGGTTGGGGCATTGCTCCACACATTGTGTAAGGCCTGCCAACTTGGTTATACTTCTGCCAATTATTTGCTAAAACAAGGGCTAATCTATCCCTAACACATCAAGAAATAGCTACTGACCCTCTTAGCACTCACAAAGTCAAGGCAAGTTCACCATCTTTTCAGCCTTTTTGAGTTCTGGAGGAAACAATCATTATTTACAAATTTTACTTGAGTCTATTTGGGGGGTTACTTTCAAATCAGTCCGTCCTGAATGTAGCCCCCTCTAAAAAAAAGGGTCTAGAATTTTTCCAAGTTATAATACAACAGACACTGGTGTTGGTAACTATCACCCCCTGCCATTCCCAAAACACACCCATCTATGTACAACACACACAGCCACACACACATAGGCACACAGAGAGAAAGAATCCTTCACTGTAGTAGAGGCTTCTTCTCATCCCCACACTATATGCCATTACAGCAGCAATCGCTGGCAGGCTGAGCTCTTGTGGAAACAGAGGGTTTTACAAGTCTTGAGCCCAAGACCCTCTGTACCTACTTGCCCATCGTGCCTTGGATCTTGGAAACAACACCCTGCAAGGTCAGCACAACCTCCAGGAATTCCTTACTAGAAAATAGACAAAAATCTGGGCTCTACCATCTCCCACCTGCAGGAGGGCATGGCCTGCCCTGTCCCCATTGCCTAGGCAGATGCCATGGTACTTGAAGAGGTCACCCCTCTCCTGGATCCCTTGTCTGCCTCAGGAGCAACTCGGGTCAACTAAGTGTACAGCAATGGGAACTTGTATACTTCACAGACAGCATCACCATCATTACATGTGATGGTGTTCACTATAAGCATGTTGGTTTTTAACCCTTACTGAGGATGTTCTTGATAAAGGACAGGACCCAAGGGCAGCACAAGTGGCTGAACTTCAGAAAGCCATCTTAACACTGAATTCTCTGGTCAACACTTAGCTCCATCTGCACATTTCAACAGACCCTTGGACCACTACCTTAGTACCTTTAAGGTAAAGAACTCTAGAACTTTCTTATTTCACAAATACCCAAAATGATTTTTCTTTTTTTAGATAAAGTCTCACTCTGCCACCCTGGGTAGAGTCCCTGTAATATCATCATAGCTCACAGCAACCTCAAACTCTTGGGCTCAAGAGGTCTTCTTGCCTCACCCTTCCTAGTAGCAAGGACTTCAGGCACCTACCACAACACCTGGCTAGATTTTCTATTTTTAGGAGGGGGGGGGTCCTGCTCTTGCTCAGGCTAGTCTTGAACTCCTGAACTCAAACAACCTGCCTGCTTCAGCCTCCTGAGTGCTAGAATTATAGGCATGAGTCACCACACCCCACTTCAGAATGATTTTAAATCAAATTCACACATGTCTCTACACATACTAAAGCCATAATTGAGAGACACTCCCTATCCCCTTCAGAGTTCCAAAACATTATTGGTAGTGACTAAGGCACTCATTTTATTTCTCAAAACACAACTTTGGGCTTTTGAACATGGCTTTCAATAGAACATTCACTTTTCTTTCAGTAAGAACTACAATGGCCTACTTAAATAAGTTCAAATTTAATTAAATGCAAAATGGTACATTTCCACTATCAGAAACATCTGGGGTGAATAGTAATAAGGAGCCTGATTCAATTTTTTTTTGTTTGCCTGTTGACAACTTTTAAGCCTCACCTCTCCCTCTTTCTCTTCTGTTCCTCTTCTGGGCAAGGTGATAAGAAAGCCTAGGTGCTCCTTGCATTGTTACAGGTGGGAAAGTCCAAACAATCAAGTCCCTTGTCCACGCACAGGAACGCTCATGCCAACTGACTCCTTAACCACAATAAAAATCTTTTAAGCCGTTTGGTGCTGCTTTATCGTCCCAAAGACCTCAATTATGTATGTAAGTAATAGACTTTTTTCATACCCTCATGGCACCTATGTGGCATCATAAGTTTCTACAATTGAATTAAATTTGGGGTAAGGGTCCTTCCAGGCTTTCTGTGGTAGCTGCCACAGATTCCTACCTCTTTAATTTTCTAGTTCTGTTCTCCTTACCAAATCACTCAGTCTTTTTAAATCCTTTGCAGTAGGGGCAATAATTCTCTCTAGTCTAGGCAATAAGTTTATTGAGAGCAGGAATCATGTCAGTGTAGCTCACTATCTTTTCTAGAACACTCAGTGGCAGGAACACAGTTGAATGAATGACATCTATCTTGCCTATTTCACGGTCATGTTTTTTGAGAATCAATTGAAATAATATTCATCCGTTTGTTCTTTCAACAATTAACCGTACGCTAGCCAGGCGTTGTGGTGGGCACCTGTAGTCTCAGCTACTTGGGAGGCTGAGGCTTAAGCCCAAGAGTTTGAGGTTGCTGTGAGGTGTGACTCCACAGCACTGTACTGAGGGCGACATAGTAAGACTGTCTCAAAAAAAAGAAAAAAAAAATGAACTGCATGCCTCTACTGACCCAAAACTACAAAATTTTCTTCCAAAGAGATAGCACTAAACGCAATTCCCTAAAAATAAAATACCATATATACACACAACCAATGTACAAGTAATGAGGGGTAGTATCAGAAAGCAGGTACCCTTGCAACGAAACAGACTTCCCCCTGAAGTTTAATAAGAAAGTTTTCCGTGCTGTCAAACCAAGTAGTACACAAATAAAGCAGTGGAAACAAAAACCGAGGTTGGCAGCACAGTAATTTAAATTATCTGGGCCCTTTCATGGAGGGCTAATAGTAAAGGAAGGGGGTGAGCCTGGAAAAACCCAACATAGTGTCAAAATCACGGCGAGAGCGCCTGCCTCAACCCGGCCTGAGGCTCCGCGCCTGCGCGAGGCCACGGGGGCCAGAGGCCAGCGCTCAACGCCCGCGGGGGGGGCGCTCCCTCCCTCGCGCAGGAAGCCGGGGAACCGTTTCCTCGGCGACGGCCTTCCAAATTACTCCAAAGAGCACCGAGGGAAGGGCAGCGAGGAATGACTGTCGTCATCTGAGAAGGTTCAAGCAATCATCGTCGGGAGAACTGTAAAGCCACCGCTGGAAACCAGCGAGGCCCGCTTACCGAGCGGTCGGGCCGGGCGCCGTCCATCGCGGCTCCCTCCGCCGCCGCGGTACCGCGCACGCGCGCCCCCGCGCCCCCCACCGCGGGGACCCGGCGACCCGGAGCGCGCTCCAGGCTGCCGGCCCCGCCGCCTGGTCCGCGGACCCTCCGAGTACCATCGAGGGTCCTGCCGCGCGCCCTGCGCCCCCTGGCGGCAACTCTGTTAGCCCGAGGCTACCGTTTGCTTGGATCCGAACGAACCTCTACCTACTTCCCACCCTCAAACTCCCGTGTCTGCGGAGAAGTAGCACACCCTGCCCCAAAGTGTGAAAAAGTGAATTGCGTGGGAAAGTCTTGTTCCTTCAAGTCAGAGACTGAAGTTGCTTGGTAAAAGGCTGTTGAGCATTGCGGATCCTTGATTCCCCAAAAAAGTCTATTAAAAAGCCATTCTAGGGCGGCGCCTGTGACTTATCGAGTAGGGCACCGGCCCCATATACCGAGGATAGCGGGTTCAAACCCGGCCTCGGCTGCACTGCAAAACAGAAAAATAGCCGGGCGCTGTGGCGAGCGCCTGTAGTCCCAGCTACTCGGGAGGCTGAGGGAAGAGAATCGCCTAAGCCCAGGAGTTGGAGGTTGCTGTGAGCTGTGTGACGCTACGGCACTCTACCTGTGATAAAGTGAGACTCTGTCTCTACAAAAAAAAAAAAAAATTAACTTATACAGGGTGGCGCCTGTGTCTCAAAGGAGTAGGGCGCCAGCCCCATATGCCAGAGGTGGCCGGTTCAAACCCGGCCCCGGGCCAAAAACTGCAAATAAATAAATAAATAATTAAAATGACTTATACATAAGTAAGTTTCTGATCTCCCATCCACTTCTCATACAAGCACCCACAAAACTAAATATGTTGCTCTTCCTTTTATTCCCCACCTCAGAGAGCTAATTCATTTTAGTGGTTTTAATCATTATCACCATGCTGAATAATTTCCAAATGTATGGTTGAGGTTGAATTTTCACCATACATAGTCTTTGGCCTGAATCTTTTGGTTTCAGTAGGGATCCTTCATTTGGCTATCTCCCAAAGTCCAGATGTCAATGTGAAGAAACCCAATACCCATTCCACAATTTGATATCCCTGATTACCTCCCTTTCCCAACTCAGCCATTTGAGTAAATAGTATTACCATTCTCCCACCCACTACGCTGAATTTGTTCTTGGTCACTGCTGTTACTTTTAAGCCCCACTACACTTAGCTGGGCAGTATTTATGATATAATATGATGATGTACTTTGAAGACAGTTTGAGAATCAAAGAAAATGTTGTTTGAGGTAAATGATGCTCAGGGGTGATAAACTACCTAGTACAAGAAAGTGGCTTGCCTCACAGGGACAGGTGTGTCCTGTGTCCATTCGTCTTAGCCTCAAGGATTCATTCCTTTCTCTTTCTCTCTTAGACTAGTGCTAGTTCCCTAATTAAAATAAACTACTAACTGACTGCCTTATATATAGCCTATTCTTATTTTCTTTCATCATGGTGGTAGTAGTAGCAATAGTTTAGTGATAGTATGTAGTATTTGTCTAATCAATTCCTCATCATGACTCAACGGGCTAAGGCGCCAGCCACGTACACCTGAGCTGGTGGGTTCGAATCCAGGCTGGGCCCGCCAAACAACAATGACGGCAGCAACCAAAAAATGGCCGGGCGTTGTGGCGGGCGCCTATAGTCCCAGCTACTTGGGAGGCAGAGGCAAGAGACTCGCTTGAGCCCAGGAACTGGAGGTTGCTGTGAGCTGTGATGCCACAGCACTCTATCCAGGGTGACAGCTTGAGGCTCTGTCTCAAAAAAAAAAAAATTCCTCATCCAAAATAAAGGAATGATAATAGGACCCTAACTCAGTTAGTTGTTATCAGTATTAAATGAGTAGTGCTTGGCACCCAATAAATATTTTCTTTTATTTCAGTGGTGTTAACAATACATTCACATATTTCACTTTGACTTACACCAATTAAGTGCCACATTTTAAGTGCCAAAAATACCATGTTTATTCTATTTTGTTTGTTTGTTTGTTTGTTTGTTTTGAGGCAGAATCTGGCTCTGTCACTTGGGCAAAAATGCAATGGCATCACCATAGCTCACTGCAACCTCAAACTCCTGGGGCTCAAGTGATCTCCCTCATAAGTAGCTCTGACTACAGGCGCCACCACCATGCCAGGCTAATTTTTCTATTCTTTTATTAAGACAGGGTCTCACTTTTGCTCAGCCTGGTCTCCAACTCCTGGCCTCAAGCAATCCTGCCAACTCCCTCTCCCAAAGTGCTAAGATTACAGGCATGAGCTACCGCACCCAACCCCATCTTTCCTCTTTAATAAAAATCTTACCATAATTTTATAAGATAAAATTTACATTCTTCATCCTGGGATATGAAACTTTAACAAGTTATTTTGCTGAGCTTCTGTTTCTTCATTTGAAATAGTGGTAACATTATATTCTAGGTTTATATGATGTTAAAATTAATAGTGAGAGGACAGTGGCACTTTATTATTTTTATTTATGTATTTATTTATTTTGTAGAGACAGAGTCTCACTCTATCACCCTCGGTAGAGTGCCGTGGCGTCACACAGCTCACAGGAACCTCCAACTCCTGGGCTTAGGTGATTCTCTTGCCTCAGCCTCCCAAGTACCTGGGACTACAGGCACTCGCTACAACGCCCTTATTGTTATTTATTTTTTTTTTTTTTTAGAGACAGAGTCTCACTTTGTCACCCTTGGTAGTGTGCTATGGCATCACAGCTCACAGCAACCTCCAGCTCCTGGGCTTAGGTGATTCTCTTGCCTCAGCCTCCCGAGTAGCTGGGACCACAGGCGCCCACCACAGGCTATTACTTTTTGGTGGTGCAGTTTGGCTGGGGCCGGGTTTGAACCCACTACCCTCGGCATATGGGGCCAGTGCCCTGCTCCCTGAGCCATAGGCACCGCCCAGACAGTGGCACTTTAGAGACAGGAGTCTCCATTCTCATTTGGCACCAAGTTAATAAACTCCTCTTCCGTTCTCGTCAACCACTTGTCCTTGTTCTTCTAATGCAACCTCAGGGGCAAGTGCCAAGCTTTCAGTAACAAAATTTGGCATCCGTGGGTGGGTCCATCAGCTCCCAATAGAATGGCCCCTGCAACCACTAGAAGAGGCAGAGGGCAGGCCCAGGGCAGGCTGTGGGGAGGAACCTCACCTTTTCAGGTGAGAGAGTGGGGGAACATCGCGGCAGCTACTGGAGTCTAATCAGCTCTGAGGAACCCCCACCTCTCTTCCCTGACAAGCTTTAACTTTGTTAAGGAGAAGGAAACATCTGGAAAAGTCTGGACAGCCTTGGCCTTTTTTGAGTAAGTTCCCCAGGGTGATGGGGAATATTGTGGACTTGATGTCACCCATTTGAGAGGTTTTTACACCTTCCTGTTATTTGTTTGGAGACATACCAATTCTGGGGTAGAAGTCATCAGGTTGAGTGGAACTAGGGAACCTGGTTTGGATTTAGCTCATTTGTGCTTCCCAGGGAATGAGGGGGGCGTGGATTAAGCCGTTTGGGGACAGTCTCGTACCTTCTGGCCCTGTAGAAGAAGATTCTGGGGATGGAGTCTGTCCCCTTTGGATTCTCCTTTGCTTCATGGACTTTGGTATTTTATGTTGGGGATTCCCTCTATTGTCAGTGGGATTGGAAAGTTTTATTGCAACATAAGAAAGTTCTATCTAAAAGTCCCTTGGCTGAATGGTCAACTTATAGCTACAAACCTATGTATAAAGATAATGATGTTGGCTCAGCACCTGTGGCTCAACGGGCTAAGGCGCCAGCCACGTATACCTGAGCTGGCGGGTTCGAATCCAGCCCGGGCCCGCCAAACAATGACGGCTACAACCAAAAAATGGCCGGGCGTTGTGGTGGGCGCCTGTAGTCCCAGCTACTTGGGAGGCGGAGGCAGAAGACTCGCTTGAGCCCAGGAATTGGAGGTTGCTCTGAGCTGTGATGCCACAGCACT
>CAUYON010034943.1:0-13901 GCA_963573935.1 Arctocebus calabarensis
TCTCCAACTACTATAGTGCTGAAGGAGAGCAAGTTACTCATGTGTATTAGAGTTTTCTTATAAATTGAGGTGCATTCTGGTTGGGTGCATAAATATTAAAAATTGAAGTCTCATCATATTGAGTATTACCTTTAACAAATATGAAATGACCATCTTTATCCTTCCTCATTTTGGTTGGTTTAAAGCCTACTGTATCTGCGAATAAGATTGCAACACCTGCTTTTTTCTGTTTTCCATTTGCCTTCACCTTGAGTCTAAATTTATCTTTTAAGGTAAGGTGAGATTCTTGTATGCAGCAGATACCTGGCCTGAGTTTTTGTATCCAGTCAGCAAACCTATGCCTCTTTAGAGGACAATTTAAGCCATTCACATTAATAGAACATATTGATAAATCTGTAGAAAATCTAGTGGACATTTTTAATCCTTTTATCATTGTGGAAGTTTGAATTTGGTAAGAAATTTGTGGGTGAGAAAACTTTTATGGTGGAGGATTACACTGGTTATTATGGAGGACAGGTTTGAGAATATCCTGGAGAGCTGGTTTAGTTATAGCAAATTTCTTCAACATGTGGATGTCATTAAAGTATTTAATTTCTCTATTGTAGATGAAACTCAGTTTAGCTGGATACAGGATCCTGATTGAAAGTTATTTTGTTTTAGCAGATTAAAAGTAGATGCCCATTCTCTTCTAGCTTGAAAGGTTTGATCAGAGAGATCTGCAGTTATTCTAATATTCTTCCCTTTGTAGGTAATAGATTTCTTGTGTCTGGTTGCTTTCAGAATTTTCTCTTTCATATTAACTTTAGTGAACTTAATTATGATGTTCCTCAGGGATGTCTTATTTGGGTTGAGTTGTGCTGGGGTTCTGAAATTGTCTGCTATCTGAATTTCAGAATCTCTTGGCATGTCTGGAAAGTTCTCTTTCATAATCTCAGAAAGAAAAGACTCTGTGCCTTGTGACCCCTCTTCATCATTTTCAGGTATCCCTATGAGGCAAATATTGGTTTTCTTTGAGTTATTCCAGAACTGTTTGAGAGAATGATCTGTTTTTGCCTTCCGTTTCTTTACCTCTTTGTAAGATTGGGAGCATTTGAAAGCTTTGTCTTCAATGTCAGAAATCCTTTCTTCTGTTTGCTCCATTCTGTTACTGAGGGATTCTACTTTGTTTCTCAGATATATGAGGGCTGCAACTTCTTGTCTCAATTTGTCAAAATCTTTGGTCATTTGGTCTTTGAATTCCTTGACTTCTTGAGACAATTTTTGAAATGCTCCCAGAATTTCTAATTACAATTTTTCCTCTATTTTATTGATCTTGTTTGCAATCCAAATTCTGAATTCGATTTCTGACATCTCAGCCATCTGTTTATGCATAGGATTGTCATTTGTGTCCGCCAAATTGTTCCTTGGGGGGGGGGTCTGATCTACTCTGGTTGTTCATGTTTCCAGAGCTTTTCCACTGATTCAGCCCCATATTTATTTTACACCTTTTGGCTGATGAGTAGGTAAGGATAAGTTGGGTTGCGGGTTTTAGGAGTAGTGATAGACTAGTCCTTTGCCTGTAAGCTGGGACTGGTGTTTGTACCTTTTCCCCTAGAGTTTTGCCAACCTGTACTTTGCTACTGCCTGCGAAACTGGGGGCCTTCTTGATGTGTTGGAATTAAGTGGCTCAGTCTTATTTTCAGTTGGTCTCTGTCTTACCCTAGAGAATCGGTTACTCTGTGTTGGAATTTGAGCTGTGGAGAAATACCAGCAGTTAGGTTACCACGCCCCCCCACAGACAAAAATCGGAAAAGGAAAATGAAACTTTCCCACTACCACGCACCCATTGTACCACATTGGAAAGTACTTGGGTGATTGGCCCAGTTGAAGAGGTTCCAATCAATTGTCCCAGCCAGTACCAACCTCAAATCAAAGAGTTGAAAAGTCTCCGGTGACTAGATAGCAGGAGTCTGCTGGAAGCTCTGGTATAACTTGCTCCAGGGCTCTGTGAGCTCAGGAGGGCCCCCCAGCCAGTAAATTAGTCTGGGAAGGTTGATGCTTCCTTCCCCACCTTGCCCCTCTGTCACACCCAGTCTCTGGTAACCCTGCATTGAACTCCCAGCCTCCAGCAATCCTCCTGTCTTGGCCTCCCATAGTGCTAGGATTATAGGTGTGAGCCACTGTGCCCAGCATGAGTTCCTTGTAAATTCTAGTTATTAGTCCCTGTCAGATGTATAATTTATACGTATTTTCTTCAATTCTGTGTCTATTCACTCTGTTAATTGTTTCTTATGTTGTGCAGAAGCTTTGTAATTTAATTAAGTCCAATTTGTTTATTTTTGTTTTTGTTGCCTGTACCCTTGAACTTTTAGTCATGATGTTTTGGCTTAGACCAGTGTCCCAAAGATTTTTCTCTAGGTTTTCTTCTAGAATTTTTATAGTTTCTGATCTTACATTCAAGTATTTTCTCTGTCTTGAATCAGTTTTTGTATCTGGTAAAAGACAGGGGTCCAGTTTTGTTCTTCAGTATAAGACAATCCAGTTTTCTCAGCACCATCTATTGAAAAGGGTGTACTTTTCACTGTGAATAGTGCTAAGTATGATCTATAAGTATGTGCATAAGTTTTAATTAATTTTAACTTTTTATAATATATTTGTGTATATTTTATGGTAGTAAATGGAAAGATAGATAAACATCTATATATACTTTATGCATGCATAACATATCTAACTTTTTTTTTTTTGAGACAGAGCCTCAAGCTATCACCCTAGATAGAGTGCTGTGGCATCACAGCTCACAGCAACCTCCAATTCCTGGGGTCAAGCGAGTCTCTTGCCTCTGCCTTCCAAGTAGTTGGGACTATAGGCGCCCACCACAACACCTGGCCATTTTTAGGTTGCAGCCATCATTGTTGTTTGGTGGGCCTGGGCTGGATTCGAACCTGCCAGCTCAGGTGTATATGGCTGGCACCTCAGCCCGTTGAGCGAGGTGAAGAGCCTATTTTTTTTTTTTTTTTGAGACAGAGCCTCAAGCTATTGCCTTCGGTAGAGTGCTGCGGCGTCATAGCTCACAACAACCTCCAACTCTTGAGCTAAAGCGATTCTCTTGCCTCAGCCTCCCTAGTAGCTGGAACTACAGGCGCCTGCCACAATGCCCAGCTATTTTTTGGTTGCAGTTCGGCTGGGGCTGGGTTTGAACCCACCACCTTTGGTATATGGGACTGGTGCCCTACCCACTGAGTCACAGGTGCTGCCCATAATATATCTAACTTTTTCTTTATGTTTTCTGTATTTCTAGGTGATGAAAACATACTTCTTTGTGAGTCTTTTCAAATTGCTGCAAATCTTCCAAAATATTTCTAATATATTTATTGAAAAAATTATATGTATAAATGAACCCATGCAGTTTGAACCCATGTTGTTCAAATCCATGTTAAGAACAAACTAAATTAATCAAATGGAGATAATTAACATTTTGTTGTTTTATTGGCACTGCATAAGTAATTATTTTTGAAACTAATTTGTCAAACAGTATAAATATGATGAATTATTAATATGAAATATTTGTTTTTAAATTTCCTCAATATCCTGTTTCTTAATAATACCATGGGAGATCCTAAAACTTTCTTTATAATTTCAATTTTTAAATCAATTCTAGTCTAGGTTAAAACTCCAATTTCATTTTTTATTTAAAGTGGTGTCAACTTGGTGCCTGTAGCTCAGTGTGTAGGGCCCCGGCCATATACACTGAAGCTGGAAGGTTTAAGCCTGGGTTGGGCCTGCTAAACAACAATGACAACTACAAAAAAAAAAAAACATAGCTGATCATTGTGGCGGGTGCCTGTAGTCCCAGCTACTTGGGAGGCTGAGACAAAAGAATCACTTAAGTCCAAGAGTTTCGGATTGCTGTGAGCTGTGACCCCACAGCATTCTAGCATTCTACAGGGGTGACAAAGTAAGACTGTGTCTCAAAATAAATAAATAAATAAATAAATCCTAATAAACACATTTATATGTAAAAATAAAAAATAAATAAATAAAATAAATCAGTAAATAAATAAATAAAATGGTGCCTTCATTAGCACCATGACTGTGGCTGGATGGATTTAGCAAGTGGAGGGAGAATGTTCTTTTTCATTTTTTCTCTTCTCCCTATTTTACTTCATTCTTTTCCATCAGGGCAGGGGCAGAAAAGAAAACTCAGGAAAAGCTTGAGGGCATTGCATCTGTGTGTATGATACAGTGTCATTTCTTTCAATTTCCCTGTATCATAGTCAATGGTTGATGCTTTGTAGGTACCAAACAAAATACTGGCCTGCCTATGGCAGTGCATTTGAGAGTTCTTTGGGGGCCTGTGGGAGAGTCTATGTATTTCAAATACATCCAATATGGTACCACCTCTTCCAAACCACATTTAGTCTGAGTATGTAATCTCTTCTCCTGGGGGCCAGAGCTTTCGTGTAAGTTTCTTGCAGATAATGCAAGCCTCACTTCCCTATATCACAGATCCTTACTCATAGAGCAGTTATTTATTCCTAGTCCCAGTTGTGGCAATGTAGACTACAATACTGTATTCCTGCAGAGGAATACAACTATTAAAGAGCAGACTTGCAGAAAGGAGTCAGTTTCCGGGCAGTGGAAGTCTAGTCAATAAATGAGAGAAAATTGCCTTCCCAATGACTTTTCTACCATCAACTGTAGATGCTGTGAATAACAGCTGTGGAATGGTTCCTATTGTTGAAAAAAAATTCCTGGAATTGTAACATACATAGCCTGATAGGAATTAATTCTTTGAGATAACCACAGTTGCCCTTGAGATATCTTGAGGGTGTCTCTTTTCTTACCCTCAAATTCTTGTCCACTGAATAAGCCAAAGTAGCCAAACTAAAATGTCACAGCTACCAAAAACATATCTAAAGGATAAGTATATATTTGTGTGTGTGTGTGTGTGTGTGTGTGTCTGACAAGCTGTACGTTTTTATTTTTATTTTTTTAGAGACAGAGTCTCATTTTATTGCCTTTGGTAGAGTGCTGTGGCATCACAGCTCACAGCAACATCCAACTCCCGGGCTTAGGCAATTCTTTTGCCTCAGCCTCCCAAGTAGCTGGCTATTTTTTTTTGTTGCAGTTTGGCCGGGGCCGGTTTCGAACCCTCCACTCTAGGTATATGGGGCTGGCACCCTACCATCAGATTCAAGATCTAGCAGGGTTCCAAAATTCCTACATGCCATTTACACTTAACTCTTCCTTCACCTCCAGCCCCTGCCAGCTACTGATTTATTTTCCATCCCTATATTTTTGTGTTTTCTATAAATTCATGTAAGTGGAGCCATATTTTGTTTTGTTTTGAAGCTGAGTTCTTTCTCTTATGCATGTAAGATTCCTCCATGTTATTATGTGAAACAGCAGTTGACTCATTTTTTATGGCTAAGTAGCATTTAATTGTGTGTATACAATTGATTGATCCATACAATTGTGTGCATACAGCTGATTTAAACATTCAATAGCTGAAGGACCCTTAGGTTGTTTCTAGCTTCTGAGATTATGGTTAACTCTTCCGCATACTTTCATGTACAGGTTTCTGTGTGAAGATAAGTTTTCGTTTCACCTTAGGAATGAGATTACTTAATCACATAGTAAGTGTATACTTAACTTGTTGAAAAATTGCCAAATCATTTTTTTTTTTTTTTTTTAGACAGATACTCAATCTATTGCCCTGGGTAGAGTGCAATGGCATCACAGCTCACAGCAACTTCCAACTCCTGGGCTTACACGATTCTCTTGCCTCAGCCTCCCAAGTAGGTGGGACTACAGGTGCCCGCCACAAAGCCTGGTTATTTTTTGGTTGTAGTTGTCATTGTTTGGCAGGCCTGGGCCAGATTCGAACCCACCAGCTCTGGTGCATGTGGCTCGCACCTTAGACGCTTGAGGTACAGGCGCCGAGCCTGTCAAATCATTTTTGCAAAGTAATGGTATAAATTTGTATGTCTTCTAGCCATGAATGAGAATTGAATTGTTCTGCATTGTCTATGTTTGATGTTATTAATGTTTAAAAATCTCTGTTAAGGAGTGGGTTGTGGTATATCTCATTATAATTTTAATTTGCATTATCCTAATGACTGACAATGTTAAGCATCTCTTTATGTGCGTTTTTGCTATTGTATCCCTTCTGCTATGAACTGAATTACGTCTCCTCATCCACCCCAAATTCATAGCTGAAGCCCTAATCTTCAATATGATGGTATTTGGAGATAGGGCCTTTGGGCCTTTGGGAGGTGCTGGAGGTAGTGTCAGATCAGAGTTATTATTTACCTACAAAGCCACACAAACAAATGGTAAGTGTACTGCTTTTCATGATCCTTTTTCTGGGCATTTCACAATCATTTTTGATTTTAAGATGAGCTGGTGTTCTGAAACTTAGAAGGCTAATGAAAGAACTGAGTATCTACCGAAGAAAAATATTGGCTGGAAAACTTTATTTGCTCACCAAACACATAGAATTCATATATAGTCACACATCATTTTACAATAAATATACTCTTCTGAGAAATGTATTGTTAGGCAGTTTTGCCATTGTGCAAACATCATAGAGTGTACTTACAGAAATTTAAGAGGTACAGCCTACTGCATACCTGGGCTATATGGCCTTGACTATTGCTCTGAAGCTACAAACTTGAATAGAATGCTACTGTCCTGAATACCACAGGTAAATGTAACATCATGGGAAGTATTTCTGTATCTAAATATAGAAAGGTACAAAAAAAATGGCATTATAATTTTATGGGATTACTATGGCTTATGTGGTCTGTTATTGGCTCATATTAAGATATTTATGTAGTACTTGACTTTATTTTATTCTTTGATTAGAACCTTAAATATCAGTGGGACCCAAATACAATAGCTCTTGCCTATAATCCCAGCACTTTAGGAGGCCACGGTGGGGAAGCATCACCTGAGACCAAGAGTTTGAGATCATCCTGGACAACATAGTGAGATCCCATCTCTAAAAAAAATAAGAAAAGTTACCCAGGTGTGGTGAGAGCACCTGTAGTCTTAGTTTATCAAGAGGATCACTTGAGCCCAGGAGTTTGAGGCTGCATTGAGCCACGATCACACCACTAGACTTCAGCCAGGGCGACAGATCAAGACCCTGTTTAAACAAAAAAGTCACAGGAATATATATTGTTGGCAAATGTCTCTGATTAAGAATACAGCATTATTCACAACAGCCAAGATATGGAATCCACCTGTGTGTCAATTAATGAATGAATAGATTTAAGAAATGTGTATATATATGTGACAGAATACTATTCAATCCTAAAAATAGAAGGAATTCCTGTCATTTATGTCAACATGGATGAACCCAGAGGACATTTTTTTTTTTTTTTGAGACAGAGCCTCAAGCTGTCACCCTGGATAGAGTGCTGTGGCATCCCAGCTCAGAGCAACCTCCAATTCCTGGGCTCAAGCGAGTCTCTCGCCTCCGCCTCCCAAGTAGCTGGGACTACAGGTGTCCGTCACAATGCCTGGCCATTTTTTTGGTTGCAGCCGTCATTGTTGTTTGGCGGGCCCAGGCTGGATTCGAACCCACCAGCTCAGGTGTACGTGGCTGGCGCCTTAGCCCGTTGAGCCACAGGTGCCGAGCCGACATTTTTTTTTTTTAATTCATTGTGCTAAGTGAAATAAACCAGACACAAAAAGACAAATACTAAATGATCTCACATGTGTAATCTAAAAAGGTCAAACTCATAGACTTTTGTGGGGTTACCAAGAGGGGTTACCAAGGAGTCAAGGAGGGGTGGAGCTGGAGGTAGAGAGATACCAGTCAAAGGAACCCAAGTTTACAGTTATATAAGTGGAGTAAGTTTTGGGGATCTATTGTAAAGCATGGTGGCTATCGTTAATGATAATGTATCATATACTTGAAAATCGCTAAGAGTAGACTTTAAATATTCTCACCACAAAAAAATAGGCTTGTGAAGTGATAGATATTTTAATTTTCTTGATTTAATCCTTCCACAATGTAGATATATATCTAAACTTTATCCTGTACCCTATAAATATGTACATTTTTAACTTGGCAATTAAATCTAAATAAATAAATCTAACAAAAATGTATTTCTAGATTTTCATTCTGGGATGTATAATCTTGAGAAAGAGGTTTCAAACACCATTCTGGCAATTTCTTTTGTACAATCACCTTGAAATCTATGGCACAAGCAACTAAAGATCAGTGAAAATGAATAGCATTGGTAAGACAAATGCTGAAAGAAGCAAAAAGTTACAAATAATGAATCTGGTGAAAAGAGTATGTCAAAGATTAAGAACGAGCAAGATACAGAAGAGAAAATAGAATAAAAGGAAACTGAAAGAATAAGTTAAAGCACTACAAATGAGATACATTATAATGAGATACAAACAAAATGTAAAAGATCAGTTACATACAACCGAAATAAGTTTAAGGACAACTGTTATTGGGAGAAACCAGCACCTACCATGGTCCTCAACAGTTCTAGGTAGAGACCATGGAAGATGAAATCAAATATAGAGATAAAACTCTAAGTGTTATGTTTTATTTAGGAATCAAGAATTGAAATTTTGGGGTATATGCACAGACTGCATTTGGTGTTCCTGAAAAACAGAAAGAAGGCTGGGAATTTTATTAGAGAAATATTACATAATGTTCTTGAAGGGAAGCTCTCTGGGGGTAGAGAAGCTCTTGGGAGCTGGCACGCTCTAAACCAGTTGTAGAGTCGATGGCAGGTCATTTTAGCAGCTCCTGGGTAAGACTGGGTTAGGGTTCCAGCAGGCTGTTTTAGCAGCAGGGCTTGTGGAAAATTTGATTCTTGGAGCAGGTGCTATGTGCTCCATGTGCTTTCCCTGGCCCTGTGACTGATTGAGTTGGGTCTGATGAGAGTGACTGAATCTGAATCTGTATAATCAGCTTTCCCAAGAGGTAGGGAGATACTCCAGGTCACTGGTCTTTATACATAATCCTCAAGAAAATTTTCAAAAACTTTTTATCATTTTGAAAACTATACATCTAGAATTTATATCATTCTCATGCAGCAAAGAGTACTATTTTCCAGCATGCAGTATACATTTTGAAATAAAAAATTAATCTTAACTTTTTATTTGATTTTTTTTTTTTGAGACAAAAGTCTTACTTTGTTGTCCTTAGGAGAGTGCTGGGGCATCACAGTTTACAGAAACCTCAAACTCTTGAGCTTAAGTGACTTTCTTGCCTCAGCCTCCCAAGTAGCTGAGACTACAGGTGCCCGCCACAACTCCCAGCTAATTTTTTTAGAGATGAGATCTTGCTGTGGCTCAGGCTAGTCTCGAATCTGTGAGCTCAGGCAATCCACCCGCCTTGGCCTCCCAGAGTGCTAGGATTACAGGCGTGAGCCACCACGCCCGGTCTAATATGACCTTTTAATAAACTCCATATCCAATGGTATCTAAACATCATTGTAATTTGCACACTATTATTCATTTAAAATACACAATAAAGCACTTTTTTCCTCCTTGAACTACTGTTGTTCTATGTTAGAATGGGAATAAGAACATCTATAGAACTTATACTAAAGTGCTACATCTTATGCTTGTCCTTTATTGATAACATATTGTACATACACATACTTGTATATACATAGAGACATATATACAAATATGTTTTTCTGTGATTTGTCTTGATGTTTAAAAAGTGTTCATCTTGATTGAGGTGACAAATTCACAATTAAAGAAAAATAAATATTTTACATTTTGATGTGATCAAATATAAAAAGTAATAAGATAAGTGAAAGGCATTTTTTTTTTTTTTTTAGAGACAGAGTCTCACTTTATCACTCTAGTAGAGTGCCGTGAAGTCACACAGCTCACAGCAACCTCCAGCTCCTGAGCTCAGGCGATTCTCCAGCCTCAGCCTCCCGAGTAGCTGGGATCACAGGCACCCACCATAACAACCGGCTATTTTTCTGTTTTTGCAGTTCGGCTGCGGCCGGGTTTGAACCCGCCACCTTTGGTACATGGGGCCGGTGCCCTACTTGCTGAGCCACAGGCGCTGCCCAAAAGGCATTTTTAGAATAAGACAAATGGTGTTTTTTTCCCAATTAGTTCATATATCTGTGTCTAAATGGCTGGAATGAAAGAGGGTGCAGTATCTATTTTATTGTATCTTTATATTTATGGTATATATATATATATATTTGTTTTTTGAGACAGAGTCTCAAGCTGTTGCCCTGGGTAGAGTGCTGTGGCATCATAGCTTACAGCAACCTCTAACTCGGGCTCAAGCTATCCTCCTGCCTCAGGTTTTCTATTTTTTGTTTAGTAGAGATGGGGTCTCGCTTTTGCTCAGGCTAGTCTCGAACTCCTGAGCTCAAGTGAGCCATTCACCTTGGCCTCCCAGAGTGCTAGGATAATAGGCATGAGTCACTGGGCCTGGCTTATTCTATCTTTATAGAAATAAGCATCAAGAAAACTTGATTACATACGTATGTAGATGAAAATGAAAGGAATTTTGTTAAAGCAATGTCAATCAACTCTTTGAATGCTTTCAGAGTTACTTTTCAAAAATTATGTAGTTTCTTTGTTGAAAATTGCTTTTAATGAGTTATCAGTTGGCAACTCAATTAAGACCTCCAATTTTGTTAAACAAATCATTGGAAATCATCTGACTAGCAAAAATATTTATCTACTTATTAAAAGCATTCATGTACTTACTTACTAGTATGTGTGTCAAGAAAGCCTTACTAAAAGTTAGGCTGTGACTTTTATCTTACCTGTTACTAACTTAGAGGCACCTTGCTTTATTGAGCTAAAAGGAATGGAGATGAACCTTAAAATAAGCTCATGATATTTAAAATTGTACATTTTGGATTTTTTTCTCCATAGATTGTTAATATATTTAGACTACACTAAAAAATTTTTGGCAGTTTAACAAGGTTTAGTTCTGCAAAATTATATAACTTATGGAGACTTGAAAGTTATATTACTGTCTATAATAATCACTCATATGCCCATTAACAGTTTTAATATTTTTTTTGCAATATTTGCTTAATTTTTGGAAGTGTTTTATAGTAAAATACAGACATCATATCATTTCATCCTTATGTATTTTATTAAGTATCTTCTTTCTTTCTTTTTTTTTTGAGACAGGATCTCGCTGTGTTGCCCAGGCTGGAGTGCAGTGACTTTGGTGAGATTGTAGCTCACTGTATCTTTGAACTCCTGGGCTCAAGTAGTTCTCCCACCTAGGCCTCCTGAGTAGGTAGGACTACAGGCACAAAGTACTGAGTTTTTAGAAATGGCCTTCATTATCTGGGGCTCCTTGGCTATTCTGAAAATCAGATCCTGATAATAAAGCAAGAAAAATGCTTACTTTAATTTCCTTTAATTACTAAGTTTACTAATTTTTAGAATAAGTGGTTAATGTAATAGCCATTTCCAAAGGCAGCAGATAAGGCTTTTATTTTTTGTTGATGTTGGGGTCTACCCCCTGCTCCTCCTTCCCCTTCCTGCCCCCTCTTCCCTTCTCCCCCTCCTTTCCTTAGAAGCAAGACAAAAGACCTAGTTAGCCCCACCCCTGAGAAATTTGCACAAAAGGACCCTAACTCACCAAAGCCCTGTGGGAAAGCTGTGGACTTTGCCCAGCCTGTGGGGCCATATGACAGGGGTCTCTAACTGCCTCGGGGCAGACACCACCTGGGCACTGCCCAGGCAAATCACCTTTCCCTTTCAATAGATCTGGGCACTACTGCTCACACCTTTCAGTTGTGTTCTGGTTAGCTTTGTTGGATTTCTCTTTTGAATATTTTGATCAAATCATAGATTTTCACATTCTATACATTTCTATCAATCAGAGTAAGAAAGTAAAGTGGCTCAGAGCAGTCTGAAGGATGTGAGGAATGCAACATTTACAGGCCCAGAGAGGCATGAGCATGAGACTGCAGTCAAGTACTCTGCCCGAATGCCCAAGGGTAATTGTTTAAAGGCATTCTGGGTTTTCTTTCCTTCCCTGCAGTTTCCAGGCTAGCTGATACACTACCTAAAATGTTGTTACACGTTGCACAAAGTGACCTTCACCCTTTATCATCACATTCCTGGAATTTGTCTTACAAAAACAGTGCATAACCAGTTGATATCTTAAGTTATCTCAATGAACCAATGAAGATTCTTGGTCAACACTTTCGGAACTACCCCCAACTCCTCTCCCCGCCCCTTTAAAGACCTACCTGTAATTACTGCTAACTGGGCACATATTTAAGACAACTTGAATCTATGACTCCTGGGCTGCAGTCCTCAACTTTGGCCCAAATGAACTCTCTACTTATACTAATTTTGCCTCAATTTCTTCCTTTAGGTTGTCAAGAGACATACAAAATGTGTCCCCCCCTTTGATCAGAGACAGCACTATTAATCTGTTTTTTTAAAATTTTTTAATTAAAAAAAATTTTTTTGAGACACAGTCTCAAACTGTCGCCCTGGGTAGAGTGCGTGACGTCATAGCTCATAGCAACCCGCAACTCAGGCTCAAGCGAACTTCTTGCCTTAGTTTTTCTATTTTTAGTAGAGACAGGGTCTTGCTCTTGCTCAGACTGGTCTCAAACCTGTGAGCTCAGGCAATCCACCTGCCTTGGCCCCCCAGAATGTTAGGATTACGGGCGGGAGCCACCACACCTGGCCAGTATTAAGCTGTTGTTTATAAACTTTTGGCACTATCTCATTTGTCTTTGGGGGCTTCTTTACTTTTTGGATCAATAAGATGTCTCTGAGCGAGGTCATGTGCACTCAGCTACTCAGGAGGCTGAAGCGGAAAGATAGCCCAGGAGTTCTGAGTTATAATGTGCTATGCCAATCAGTGTTTGCACCAAGTTCAGCATCAATATGGTGACCTCCAGGGAGTGGGAGGCCACCAGGTTGCCTGAGGGGTGGTTCCCAGGTTGGAAATGGAGCAGATGATGAATAGTATAGTAAATGCCACTGTACTCCAGTCTGAGGAATATAGCAAGACCCCATCTCTACCATAAGGGAAAAACAAGTAGCTCTGACACCAGTTGGCAACACTTTTTGTAATCAGTAGTTTCCTCAAGAAGTCCTGGATCCCTGTAATGGGACTTGTGTCTAGAGACCAAAATCTTGGTCCTAGTGTTACCTCTCACATGAAGGGGAACTTCGCTTCACAGGTATCAGGCCAGTAGGCACAGCCAAGCCAGTTACAGCAAGAGCATTTTATTACTTGGCACAAGTAAGGAGCATACTGGGGACAGTTCCCAAAGCAGTGTGTCCCCAAACAAGAGGGTCAGGCTGGTTTTTATAGTCACAGGGTAGTGAGGCCTGATCTGACAGGATCTCAAGATGAGGTGATCCCAGGAAACATACTCTGGTTCCTGACAAGGGCTGATCCGGGACTTAATCCGATTGGATTCTGGACCTTGCCCTGTGGCGTCCGTTTCAGGTCAGTTTCTGCTCCTTGTCTGAACATTTAGGTCCCACCTGTGCTTGCAAGCTTAGTTCATCTGGACTTGCTCAAGTTACGTGACCCTTAACCTGGTCTCCATGGCAACTGAAAAACAACCCACAACATAAAACTCAAGCCAGATTGGTCTGGCGTAGTTATACTAGGGCTGCTCAACGCTTCTAGGGTACCATTTGTATTAAATCAGGAAAAAAAAATTTTTTTTAAATCATAAATTCAGGCTCAGCACCTGCGGCTCAGGGCTAAGGTGCCAGCCATGTACACCTGAGCTGGCGGGTTCAAATCCAGCCTGAGCCCGCCAAACAACAATGATGGCTGCAACCAAAAAATGGCTGGGTGTCGTGGCGGGTGCCTGTGGTCCCAGCTACTTGGGAGGCGGAGGCAAGAGACTCGCTTGAGCCCAGGAATTGGAGGTTGCTGTGAGCTGTGATGCCACAGCACTCTA
>CAUYON010034944.1:0-19400 GCA_963573935.1 Arctocebus calabarensis
CATGACTTGGCAATTATGAATTGAGCTGCAATAAACATTTTAGTACAGATGTCTTTGTTGTAGTGTGATTTTTGGTCTTCTGGGTATATACCTAGTAAGGGAATTGTAGGGTCGAATGGAAGGTCTATTTTTAGATCTCGAAGGATGTTTGGAGAGCAGACCCTTTATGTTAAGCATTGCTTTTCACTGACTCTTGGTCTTTTAGGCAAAGCCTAGCTCTTTCAGCCAATGTCAGCAAAAGAATCTTTAAACCCACCTATCACCTGTAAGCTCCCCCTCTTCCATATAGCCCATCTTTGCGGCTAAACCAATGTGTTCCACATATTGATTTATGACCTTATCTGTAATTCCTGTCTCTCTAAAATGTATAAAACCAAACTGTAACTCCACCACCTTAAGTCCACATGATCAGGGCTCCTTGGGTGGTTTGGGTCATGGTCTTCAAATTTGGCTCAGGAAAAAAACCTCCTTAAATTATTTTACTGAATATGGCTTCTTTTCCGTCAACATAAGAAACTACATTAAACAGAAAGTGGTGAGTAATGAAAATAACTTAAGCCTCTTGCATAGCTGAGTATGATAAGTTCAAGAATTGAGATACTACAAATCCAGTCTGCATGAGGTGTATTCCAAGAAAGCATTGTTATGCACCTCACGGTTTCCCATTAATTTACTTATTTGTGGTTTCAAAGAAAGAAAAGACTCAAGCAGAGAGAGTACACAGACCACCAGCTGGTAAATTTCCTTGGTTCCCAGTGCCTCCCCTATCCCTGGCAGCACAAGGATCTCATGAGACCTGCTGTGTTCTCTGCTCTTAGATTCCATGGGATTGTCCTCAGTCGTTAAATAAATCTTAGTCCTTTGTTTTTTGGTTTAAGCTTGTTTAAGTTGTTTCAGTTATTTTTAAACCAGAAAAATTTGACTTAGAATTTATACTTGAAAGGATAATTAACAGTGTATAATTAACACAGCAAGGTCACTGAGAAAATGCCCTACATATGGTGACCAGGATTACTTGGAAGTCTTAGTTTATAGCCATTGCTCCCAGTATATCCAAGGTCTCAGTTTGAAAACAAATTATATTGCTCCAGCCAGAGGATCTAAAGTGAACAATGACATCTTCTTGAAGAAAGTTAATGTAACAAAATAGAAGATTCTGCAAAAGAAGAAATTCTTTGCTCAAAAGGGTCTTACTTAGATTAGTAAAAGCATCTCCCTGCAACAATCAAATTATTAATAAATAAAAAAAAAGAAAGAGCACTATAACTCTGTTATATTTTTCTTCACTGGCAAATTCATACTTTAAAATCTGTTACTGTGACCCATGGAAGTAGCTAATTCTGCTTTGACCAATTAGAAAAATGTTTTAGGTTTTATATTAAGAAGTGTTATCTGATCACAGTCCTCGGATGACCCCATCTAACTGGATTCCCTTCCTGTTGATAAAGAAAAGTAACCTACACAAGTTTCAGGGTAACAAAGAGAGATTTTATTTAGGAAAAAAAAAGAGAAGTTTAGAGCACTTCCAAAGAGAGTTGCAAGTGGGTTCCTTTCGTGAAAGACAAAAGGTGAGAGAGACAGAAACAAAGGGCTACAGGGATTTAAATACTCTCTTCATTTGAAATCGACTGCCAGTCCTTTATTGGCCTCTGGGAGCCTCCTAGCAGTAGTGCCCTTTTCTATTGGTCATTGTTGGTCTCTTTCTATTGGTCATCGGTTACCTAGGTTACTTTCAGGACCCTCCCACTTTCTGGTTCAGCAGGCCAGGTTTTCCTCCCACTCCCCCTTTCTGAGTGTCCCTTCTCAGAGGGACATACCAAAAGAAGGTCTACGTGAAAGTCAGGGACAACACTACAGCCACGGTTGGCAGAAGTGGCTGTTCCCAACCAAGCAGGCTGTTTCCTGTTTGAGGTTCCTGTTGCACTATCCCAGAGTCCAAAGTCAGAAATTGTTTTTTTTCCCCTTTCAATTTTATTTTATTAATTTTGGATGCAAGGATTGCACTTGGGACACTTTATATTTAGACTTTCTTCCTGCAGCACTTCATTTTATCAGCATCAGTCAGTCCTTTGCCTTGAGCTTGTCTTTGGGGCCAAGTTGCTCTGCTCAGAGAAGCCTCTTACCCCTGTTTGGCTCCACTGTCTTTAGCAAAAAGAGTTTTCCTACTTTCTCTTTTTTATGTGTGTTATTTTTCTGTTTTGCATTTGTATGTTTAGAAAGAGGGAGGAGAAAATAAAAACATTGGACTGCTTGCTTCCACTTTAGTCTTTGGAGAAAAGACAGTATATAAATACATCAATTTAGTAGGAGGAATAATGTTCACATAACCTAGGCTGTAAGTTAAACTGTTCATCATGAGTTTGAACAGCTCTTCAGAGGTGTCTGCTCACTTTTATTTCTCTGTTGCGCTCTTGCATCTCTACGACTACTAAGACTTTCACTTGTGATTGTGGTAGATGCTGTTACTTGTGAATTTCTATCCTTTGTCTTTTGTTTCTGATTTCAAGAGCTTTACCTCCCACCCCACCAGATATTAAGTAACTTTTCTGCTCTCTAAAAGTCTTCATTTCATTCTTTTACCTCCAGGGCAGCTGCCTTGCCCCTTTTGGATTTACTACACAGTGGAACTCCCATAGTTGACTATCTCTCTACAGTGACCACCTCTTTAAATTGACCTAATTTTTATAGACCAGACATGCACCACATGTATCAGTACAGTAGGCCTAGTTTCGTATGTTGACCACCTCTGTATGTTGGCCAGTTTGTTACAGTCCCTTGGGTGGTCAACTTACAGAATTTCTACTGTATTTACAGATCCAATAACTAACTTTATTTTATTTTTAATAGTATAATAGTTTTCTATTACAATATAACAAGTGAACTATACCCTTAGTGGCTTACAACAGCATACCTTCATTCTCTTGCAGATCTGGAGATCAGAAGTCTAAAATGAGTTTCTCTGAGGTGACATCGAGCTGTAGGCACGGTTGTGCTCTTTCTAGAGAGACTCCAGGAGAAAATCAGTTTCTGAGCCTCTTCCATCATCTAGAGCAGTGTTTTTCAGCCATTTTTATCTCTTTGCACACTTGAACCTGTAAGCTAAGCTTCTCTGGTACACTTACATAGTGCTGAACAAAGAAAACGGTAAAGAAAAGGATATACTTATTATACCTAGAACTTTCAAACATGGTTTATGATTTCTAAAACTTTTACATACACCTAAGATCCTCTCGGGGCACATCGTTGAAAATCACTGCTCTATCTCAACATTCCTTGCACTTCTTGGCTCACTGCCACTTCCTCAATCTGCGCAGCCAGTGCTGCAGCTGCCTCCCTCTGTCTCCACTTCATTACATCGTCTTCCTTTCTGTAGCCAAATCGTCATCTGCCTCTCTCTTGCAAGGATGCTTTTGATTGCATTTAGGGCCCACTCTTATAATCCAAGATAATCCTCTCATCTTCAAACCCTTGATTTAATCACAACTTCAAAGAGTTATAAGGCAACTCTAAGAAATTCCAGGGATTAGGACCTGGATATCTTTGGAGGCCAGCATTAGCCTCCCAGAAATAGTTAATGCAAATCAGTGTTTACCACATTTGTCATACAGTAGTTTGAATTCATGGTCTCCCAATAAAGTGAGAACTCCAGAGCCTGAGAGCCTGAGTTTCAGGCTTATAGGCTCTGTCCTCCATCTTTCTTTACAGACAGAGTGTGCAAATGTGGGTCAGGATCAGAAATTAGCAAACAGAATACATGGGGCACAAAATTTAAGGAGACACTCACCTTCAGGGCCTGTAAATGCAAAGTTGCCACTTGCATGACCTTGAGAATATCTTCTTAAATTTTGCACCCTAGGTGCCTTGCTTGTTTACCCTCATTCTGGCCCTGCTGCAAATCCTAGTGAACCACTCATTGCTGGCTGTGCACATGTCATTCTTTCCTTCCTTTGCTGAGGCTGTTGTCTCAATCTGTAAATCTTCTTATTTGCACTCTCTAGACTTAAAGACCCAGATACCAGTTCCTCGCCAAGGCCTTATGAAATTGAAACGGAACACCTTCTTTGCTCTTTCTGGTTGGAGTGTCTGTGGGCTCTCCAAATACAGAGATTGTGAACACATGCAGAGCAGAAAAATCAATCATGGTGGGAGGTTTCCCTATGTAAGACTTACAATCTGTAAGGCTGGAGGAAATCTCTATGATCAGCTCACTTCAAAGAAACCTGTTGAGGATGAGGTGGGCCATTATTCTTCACCAATTTGCCAGGCAGGTAAACTTCCCTATCTTTTCAGAAAAAAAGGAATGAATAAAAGGGTGCATAGACCATGTAGTAGAAATATCATTCCATTTAATTTTTTTTCTCTTGGTAGTAAATATTAGGAGTGGGGAAGAAACAATTTGTTTCCCACACCATAATATTATCCTTTCTCCTCCTTAACATATTGGATTTAACCATAACCTATGCGTCATGGGCAATGGACCATAACCCATGACCCATAATAAACAATAATTGACCAACCACGGGTGTGGCTCTCTCAAGCAGGGCTGGCCCCCACTGCCAACACTCCTTCAGGGAGTTCTCCTGAAGCCATTCATGGGGAGTGCAGAGTTTACCTATAGAAGGATATAAAATAGGTCACTACATGAATTAAGTCAAATCCAAGGCCACTTTATATCAATGCTGGAATTTGCCTGCTTTCCTTTTTCCCAACTCACTATATCTGGCTACTTTGTTTCTTACAGATTCAGAAGACCTGTTGAGAGAGTAAATGGAAATACTGATATAAAATGCATAAAATAAATCTAACGTGCTAACCATGTGAACATCCTATGAGTTTAAATATAAATCTCATCAGATTGTAAAATTCTTGAGGAAACGTTAAAATCCAAAATTACTTAGCAATATCTGTTATGCAACAAAGAGGGGCTAGCCACCTGTCACTGTCCAACCAATATGCAGAGATAGGAATAAGCCTACACACTTCTATTAGAAGGCCGTCAATTCTGGAAAACGGCAAGAATAGTCTCTCTAAAACTGTTCTGTTCTTCCATTTTCAAAATCACAGTTTTATATGTAAAAGTTAAAATCAAGAACTGTAGTAACCTTTATCTTAAACAATAGTAATTAACATTTATCTTAACAACAGTAATCACCATAACCTATGACCCACAATAAACAATAATTGACATAACCCATGATTAGTATAACAACATTCCAGTTCAAAGTTAATCTCTTCAATCAATCACCCTAAAGTACTCAGAGATACACCTTCAGATGAAAGACAAATTTACAAAACAACAAGGATGGGAGACATGAGGTGAAGTTCACTAGGACCTAAGCTGCCCAGAATGGCTGTGTCCTGTTGGCCCTGTCCTGACTGATTCCATCTTATTCTCACTATATTTGCTTTCATATCCAACTTAATGAAGTTTCAAAATCTAAACTCAAATCTCCTTATGAATTAAAAGTCCAATGTGTAAAATTTTTAAGTTAAACTGAAGTCCCCAAACCATCATTACAAATGTGTTACTCTGCTCAGTTTCAGCCCGGACACCAATGGTTTCTGAGTGATGCAGAAAAGATGGAGAAAGGCTTTTTGATTTCAGTCTTGTTAGGATGCTGGTTAGTCATGCTAGTTGTTTGGAGTCCATGACCAGTAAACTTAAATCCACTGGGGTGAATTTAATCTTTTGATTGTCTTGTGTTAGAAATAAAATCCATCTAAATATACCCTATTCTCTCTGAAGGTGGCTTTGATATTGCTGCCTTCTTTGAGAACTTAGAAATTTTCAATGGAGGCAGGTATAGGGGCAGAGGGATAGCTACTTCTCTGCACACCAAAGGTTTGCTGAAAACAGTTGTCAAAAGGCTAATGAATAGGAGAAAAAAGCATGTAACTTTTTATATAAAATTGCAGGAGCATAATTACCTAGATTCCAGCGAGATCTGCGAGCTTATACACCCTTCTATGGAGGGAAGGGAAGCATGGGGTTTGTGGGAATAAATGATTTTGGGGTAGGGGATAAATAAGCACAAAGAACAGTGGCCTGGGATAAGTTCCTCTCGGCTTTGGGAGAGGTAGTGGGAAGGGGAGGGATGGAAGTTTACTGTGAACAAAGGTTATTTTATCATGCAGGTGAATTCTCTTAGGTAATCTTTCAGTGCTATCCTGAGAAAGATAAATGAAAAGTCTGGGTACACTGACAACTCCCTGTCTTTTCTCTTCTCTGTGGTTTATCTTTCCTGGTCCTTTGGTGAGATTCTTAGGAAGAAGGTCTTTAGGCATTTGCATTTTTATTTGGTGGATTGCGGGGAAGCTCCGGAGAGCTTTGGAAGGAAGAGGATTTGGAAGGGAAGAGGATCAGAGAGTTGGGGAGTGGTTCTGAAGCCTTGCTTCTGAGGCTTATTTCTGCAGCCTTTCAATATTCTTTAACTCAAATCACTCAGCTTGCCAGAGCGCCTTGTTGTGAAGTATTGTTTTCCGCATCCCAACACAGCTCTAGCCGCCGCTTCCTTCCTCTCTGGCAAAATAAAAATCTCTTAATTTCCATTTCTTCTTTGAGCCCAGTGTTCCTATCCTCACTGGGATCCCCTTTCCCTACCCAAAGCTGAGTGAGGACAGTAGTCTGCCTCACCCCTGGCCTTCACCAGCTCTTGTAGAGCAAGCATTTTCTATTCTTTGCTAAACATCCTTTTCTTGTGGTCTCTTGCTATGAAATTGCTTAGGTCTGAAAACTGACCTCCTGGCTATATGGCCATAGCTCTCTGAACACACCCAATCTCCTCTGAAAATTTACCTATGAAGGAGGGTTTTCCTTCTCTTCATACCTGTATTTAGAGAATCTCATTCAACAGGTTCCTGAAGCAAAGCTGCCTTTTGTTGCCTGAAGTTGGGTCCTTGGGACTGAGAGACCAGCAAGGCTGCCAGGTGCGCCTCCAAGACCTTTAGTCGCATTTGCTCTGTGACTACTTTTGAGGTAGTAATAGCTTAAGTCTTCCGTGTTTCATCCTCACTCTCTGTTGCTGATTCCTTTCAAGACTCAATTGCTCCCTAACAGCTCTCTCTGTTTCTAAGCTGCTCCCTCTTTGTGTCAGTACCACTTGTCTGCCTTCCTTTTACGCTTTTCTTGCGTTCTGACCCAGACATTTGTACTTGATCATACTCCCCTAAATGTTGTCTTGTGGGATAATCCTTTTAAAAAAATCAAATGAATTGTGCGCCTGTCAAAATCAAAAGTAGGTCTATGAAAAACATCCTTCATAAAGGTGGTTCCAGTCCATGAACCCCTGTATCACTCTCCCTCCCGAGAAACCCTAACTGCCCCCTTCTATCACCGCCCAATTCAGCAGGAAGCAGTTAGATCGAGTCTTCGCCCTTTTTCCCTAACAGTAGTTAGAGTTTCTACTTGGAGAGGGAGAATTGATGCTGGACATTTGGCGCCCTAGCCAGCTCAGCAGAGCTGGCGGACCTGCCACCTCCTCCTTGGCGGTCAGTGTTGGTGCTGTTCAGCCAGCTGAAGAGCCAGCAGGCTGGATGACAGGAGAGGAGGGGGACCTCCAACCCCCACCGGAGGCTCCAATAGCCAAAAAGGCCGGACAACTGCCGAGGAGACACCTGTGCCTTGGTGTCTCCTTCACTTTACACTTAGAACTAAACGTGGAATCCCCATTTCCTATGCCTAGGTCAATTTCATGTGAATTTCCTAGGCCTCAATTCCATGAATGGACTGTGTCCATTCATTGATACATTCATGCACTTTGCCCTGGTGGAAGGAACTGTGTTGGTTCATTTATACATTCATTCACCTTGCCCCTAGCGGAAGGGACTGTGTTCATTTGTTTCCTGGCCAAGGAACACATACACCAATATATACCCGGAGACTAAAAGGCTAAAGGGGGAGACGGGGAAAGACTGGGAGAGAAACGGAGAAAGCTTTTCTCTCTCCACTTGAGTTCTCTCTCTCTACCAGGAGCTTTAGTGTTTTCTGTATTCTTTTCTGTAAACAAATTCTATCTTACCACTGGGGGAAAAAAAAGAAAAAGAAAAAGAAAATGCCATGAAGGCTATGTTAAACAGTTTGATGAAAACATTTCAGATTGTATATGAAACCAGCACATTGTACCCCTTGATTGCACTAATGTACGCAGCTGTGATTTAATAAAAAATAAAAAAATAAGAGTTTGGAAGAAAAAATAAAATAAGATAAAAATAAAAATCTCCCTGCCCCAGCCCAGCTCAGATCAATTAGATCAGTCTACAGGGGTGAGACCTGGTCACCGGTGTCTTTCAAATCTCCTCCAGGTAATGTCACTGAGCGGTCTAGGCAACTAATGCGAATAAGGAAAGTAAGGCTCAGAGAGTTTAAATGATTTGCCCAAGATACACAACAAGAAGAAATAGGCAGGACATAGCTCATTTACACTTTTTTAGACATATGAGGGTTAAAATGGTATATTTGGTTATGGATTGTATTTGTCAGAAGCTTCAGGGTTCAGGTTGTCTTTTGTTTAGCACTGATTGACTTAACACATCTGGAAATATGCAGGAAATAAAATGAAAACTAGCTTTGGAAACTCATTAGGCCAGACGATATAGCCATATTTGGAAGAAATAAGGTGCAGAGTTTCAGGGAAGTCCCAACTGGAAGTACTCTGGGGCTGAGGCCAGAGCTCCAACATTCCAAGGGAGGACAAATCCTACGAGCTAGTACCAGGCAATGTCTGTCCAGGAGGTATTTGCAAGTATATCCAAACAATGGTTTCCTGTTTCATATCCGGGACACAGGTAAACATACTGCAGCCTTGAGTGTCTTTAAGGACCAGAAAAAGCCCAACATTTGCATGCTTTGGGTGGATTTTATGATTTAAGGATTTCCATGCCTCAAGTTGTTTAAAGGGCACTTTCAAATGATGCTGAATACTTTGTTCTGATATTCTCAGCAAAGACTTTGTCATATCTGGGCATTCCAGGGAAGGAAAAATACAGGCTGTGTACCCAAAACAGAGCTGGAGAAAGTGATCCACAATGGAAAGCGAGCACGTGATGGCTACAAGTAGAGTTGGGTGAACATACAGCTAACGCTGACGTTTTTATTGCTTTATTATTTACCCGATCATAATACAAGCCACTTGAGTGTTTACTCCGCGCTGCAGTCAAGTCACACAGTGTTGTGGTCAAGGGGATGCTTTCAGGAGCCCATAAACCAGGATCGATGGCTTCCTGGCTATGTGACCTTGGGAAGTTACTTTGCCTCTCTGTGCCTGAGTTTTCTCTCCTGGAAAATGGGGATGATATTAGTACTTTCTCTGACTGGGTGAAGGAGGATTAAATATGCTCACAACTGTGTCTGGCATCCAGTTAACACTCACTAAATGGAAAATAACATTATTTTAAACAAATCATCCCATTCAATTCCCATAATAACTTTAAGGGAGAGTAAGCACATGAGTCAAGTTCACACAGCTATTAAGTGACAGGGTTGGCATTTGTACTAAGGCTGATACCAGACTCAACCCTGCTAACCACAAAGCTATACTGCATTGAAGGCGAGTAATAAATCAAGTATTTAAGGCTAATTTTTCCCCACGTATAGTATAAATTTGGGAGTGTTGATCCAAATATTCCGGGCCCTTCTTTTTACCTGGATGATTCTATGGTGCTCCCAGCTCTGCCTCCCACAGTGGCCCCCGCCTAGCCATGGCTCTTCCTATCAGGGCTCCTCCTGCAGTGGCCCCCATCTTAGTCAATGGTGATCACAGCAGAGAACCTGGGACTCCTCCTGGTCTCCTGGGCTCCTCTCTTTATCGGACACATCACTTTGTCAGCAAATCTTGCTGGCTCTATCGTCAACATACATCCGTCACCCTCCAGCGCCGTCCGCATCCCAATTCACCGTCATCTCTTACTTAGGTGGCCCAAGAGCCTCTTCGGCCATCTTCCTCCCATCCTACACACTGCTCTCCACCCAGCAGTCAGGCTGCGCTCTACAAACTTGGTTATATTGTCACTCCTGGGCTTAGAAACCTTCTCATCTTGCTCCAAAGAAAACCCCAAACTCTTCTAGTGATCTAGTCAACCTTGTAGGACCTACAAACACTGCCCCCCAACACACACACACCCATTTCTGAGACTTAGCTCCTACCGCTACTGCCAGTACGCCCTCGGCCCCATCCACCGCAGGGTCCTTGCATCAGTCGAGTTTGCCCTGGACTCAGCGTTTCTGCAATCACAGTTCCCTCTGCCAGAATAACTGCCTCCAGCCATGGCCATAGCTGAAAGGCTTGCTTCCTCACTTCCTTAGCACTTTGCTGAAATGTCACCCTATATGAACTTCCATACACCACGAGCACTGCCTACCCCTCTTACAATTTCCCAGCACCATCCGACCTACCTTATACCCATTTGTTGATTTGTTTGTCTGTCTCCCTCCACTGAAAGGTACACTCATGGGAGCATCACTTAACCTGTTTGTACCTGTCTGTATCACCAGCACCTAGAGCAATGCCTGGCAAATAGTAGGCACTGAATAAATACTTATGGTATGAATGATTGGCCATTCCAGCATAAGGAAGATAAACACGGTGTCTTTGTTATCATGAAGTTAAGGCATCAGACTCTTTTTCTTATAGGAGGCACTGTCTCTCTGTGCTTGAGCTCTTTGGATGCCCTGAAAGTGATAAAAATCAATTCGTAGAGATGTACAGATTATCTGTATGTTGCTAATGAAGTCAATGGCTAAAACACCGATGTACCAATTAGCTCTGAATAAAGAAAAATGCTCCAAGGCTACATCCCTACCTGGGTGGATAAATCACACAAGTATATTTCTTTGGGAACACCACTGACAAATTCCAAATGATGAAGGAAGACCTTATTCACCATCCTAGAGAAAGAGCCCTAAAATCCACATCGTGGCCTGCATAGCACAACGGTGACATCTTTTTCCATGAGAGATACTCCGTTTATTAATAGTCATGTACATTGTTTTCTTCCTACTTACAACTAATTGCCTGGACACAGCCTGCATTTGAAGAGGCAGTTAAGGTAAATAAAAATCATTACAGTGCTTCCATTTGTTTTCAAGTGTAAATGGAAAACAACTGGCTTATCCTGACAGTGCAGTGTGAGAGACCCTTGGAGGTGCATTGGGGTTGGGGATTTAAGAACCATATCAGAAGCTAAGTGGTAAATCCCAGCTCGCACAAATGAGGCACAGGAGATGAAGAAGTGTTCATGGCGAGTCATAGGCATGCTGGGGTGGGACGCCTCATTCCAAACGGAAGCCGCATCTAGACTAGGGTGGCAGCACCACGTGCCAGGAAGATCACAGATTCTGGAGTCTGAGAGATGGGTTCCAGTGTCCCAGATGCACGCACGTGCTGCATCTTCGAGGGGCCTAATGCACAACTGGTCCATGATAGATATGGGATTCCTTTCATTGACTGCCTTTTAATCACCACAAATACCTCCTGCTGGGTTTTATTGTATTAAATAGCACATCTCCCCGATGTAGGTATCCACATTTTCATCTCATTAGACCTCTTAGTGTGTGGTGGATCAGCTGGTTTTGAATTCCCTTAATTGGACTAGATTAATTTGCCCAGTGGAAGAGTTCACCTATCTGCCAGTTGGTCGGTTTCTAAAGATGACCATAGTGAAATTGTGTTTTTTTTTCCCCACACAGATATAATTTAGGACAAATATCAGTGGGGATTTTTGATATGACTTAAATAACGCTATGAATAAGAGTAAAATTGTTTTGTTCATTGCATATTACTTAAATACCTTAAATATTTCATTAAATCATTAAATTATTCACATTAAAATAATATTCCGTAGCACCACTATTTATAAAATAGACAGGCAATCTATGCCCTTTCTTTTGTAAATTAATAACTCAAAGGAGAAATAAAGTGAAGCTTCATTTGAAGGCAGTTTCTGCAACATTTAGATCCCTTTAATAAATATGGGAAGAGCTAAGGCTCCATGTTTGCATTTTTTTCCCTTGCCGTGACTCAGTATGTTTATCTTGCATCAGGGGAATATTATAGGAAAGCCTAGCTCAGTGTGTGCTAATTTTCATAAGTGGTTCCCAGCAGTGAAAGAGCTCATGATGAGCTCTCTGGTTATAAAGAAATAAGGGCAAATATTATTTCCTTGGCTATGAAGAGAGAGTTAAAAGCATGCTGATCCGTGGCTAGCAAAAGAGACCCATAAACTACGATTCATAAGTAGTTTTTATATTATCACCATCTTAAAACCAGGTGTAGATATGGATGAAGTGGGGGAGGATTTTCATCAGTCAGAAATAACACGACCATTCCGGCAATCTTTCTGTGCATTTGAGAAGTGCCATTCAGAAAGATAAAGCATTGACTTTTTATAAGCAAGGAGGGCAAATCCTGCTCAAAGCTTCTTTTGATTAAAATTTCTGTTCACCTCCTTATGTCCACATGATTATCAATGAACTGGCCTGATTTGGCTTGTTTCTAATATACAAAAAAAATGAGATCAGATTCATAAAAGTTAATATTTTTAATCTCCAAGATTAATTTAAAAGTCGGCTTTGGGCATTAAAATATTAAAGGCTTGAGGAACGAATCTTTCTTATGTATAAGGAAAGTAAGATAAAGGAATTAGGATAAAAAGTAACATGGTTATAACTAGCTATTCCTAGCCATACTTAAACCCACAAAAATGGATTTAAATCAAGAATGATGCCAATTAGAAATAAGAAGAGAAGGGGGTTTTGACTAATATAATGAATTATGAAGGCATCTTGCTTGTAGAATTTTCATACCTAGAGATCTAAAAGAATGTCCAAGACAGTTTGGCTCAGGGCTGTCTAATATATTTATTTCTGGCTATGCGTGGCAAAACAATTATAAACCTTGAGCAAATGAAGTCTGTGGTGGGGAAGACAGAAAATGCCAGTCAGGTCTTATGTGCATGATGTGGTGACATTACATTTGGGTTAAGAATGGGCCATTCGTTATATAATCTCTCTGAAACTTTACCATGACTCTTTGGGCAGCTACAGGCCAGATAATCATGAAACCCTGCTAGTTCACGGAAAGTGAATTTAAGGACAAGAAATGGATTTTATTACCAGGGTGTATCTTTTTGTTTATATTAAACTCATTTTAATTTTTAACAAAGTAATACATGTTAATCATACAAATGTATTAAAGACTCCTAATGAGAAACAGCAATCTCTATCGCATCCCAGTCCACACTAGGGACGACCACTTTCAACTGGTAAGTATTCCCCTCCATATTTCCCCCAATGCACTTATACTGTTCTTTCTTGGTTTGTAATTTAGACATTATCTTTAAAATTCTACATATGTTCAAAAAGGAATTCCTTTTTTTTTTTTTTTTTTGAGAAAGAGCCTAAAGTTGTCGCTCTAGGTAGAGCGCTGTGGCATCACAGCTCACAGCAACCTCCAACTCCTGGGCTGAAGTGATTCTCTTGCCTCAGTCTCCCAAGTAGCTGGGACTAAGGCCTGGCTATTTTTTTTTTTTTTTTTTAGTTGTAGTTGTCATTGTTGCTTGGCAGGCCTGGGCTGGATTTGAACCTGCCAGCTCTGGTGTATGTGGCTGGCGCCTTAGCTGCTTGAGCTACAGGCACCGAGCCACAAAAAGGAATTCTTGAGCTGGGTACAAGGGCACATGCCTATAGTCCCAGCTACAGAGGAGGCTCAGACGAGAGCATTGCTTCAGTCCAGAAATTCGAGTCTAGCCTGAGCAACATAATGAGACCTTATTTCTAAAAGTAAAATAATAATTTTAAAAAAGGAATTACCATACACTACCCTCCTCACCCCTATGCTACATTCTTCCAATATAATGGCTTCAGGAATTGCGTTTGCCTAGTAACACAAATCCCAAAACATTGGCTCAAACCAATTAGTAATTTGTTTTTCCATAGAACGTAAAATTCAGGGCCCATTCCCAAGATGTCACTGGGAATACAGGATCTTTCTATCTTTCGTCTTATCCAGCTTTAGTAAGTGTTCTAGCCTCCTTGTGGTTACAGAATGGCCCAAACCACTCAGGCTTGCAACCATATTTCTGATGAGGAAATCCAGGAAGGACAAAGAGCAAACTGTGTCCCCTTTAAAGAGCTTTCCCCAAAGCCCTACATAGCATCTTCTATTAACAATTCCCCTGGACTTGCAGGTATAGTAGCACACACCTGCAGTCCAGCTACTTAGGAGGCTAAGGCAGGAGGATCTCTTGAGCCCAGGCGTTTAAGGCTGTTGTATGTTGTGATTGCACCTGTAAAGAGCACTGCACTCTAGCCCAGCAACACAGTGAAACCCTGTCTCTACAAAAGAAAAAAATCATAGCAATAATAGTTTCACCTGATCATCATACCTGCCATGGGGGCTGGGAAATGTTCTTCAGCTGGGCCCATTCTGCCCCAAATAAATTGAAGTTCCGTTGAAAAAAAGCAAGGGGAAGATGGATACCGGATTGGCTAACAGTAGTCGCTGCTTCAGTATCTGTATTGTTGATTGCTTCCAGTTTAAGGAGTGTTCTATGACTGTGCTTCCTTTCCTGTGCATTCTTTTGCTCTTCCTGGAATTAATCATAGATAGCCTCAGATTTTGCTTATATTTCTGTGTACCTGTTTATGCTCAAATGTCATTTAACAGTATCGTAAGTCCTACCCCTGGGCATCTTCCATCCTCCTACTACAATTTAGACTGAGGCCTTTCTAGGATGATGCATCTATCACCTGGACTTATTCCCTTTATGTTGGTTGCTATATTTTCTGAGTCTCATTGGCTTATCTTTCTTTAGTTCTCTCATTTTGAGAAAATACGTCTTTGAGTGGTTTCCAAAGAAAGAGTACAGGGACTGCAAAAACTTTGAGTCTTGGCATGAACACAATTGCATCCTATTCTGACATTTGATTGATAGTATGACTTAGTATAGAATTGTCAGCAACCATTTAATCTCAGTTAAATAAAGAGCTTACCTTTTAATGTTATGTTGAGAAGTATATAAATCTGCTGGCAAAATTTTATTTGTAAAGAAGAGAGCCTTCTACTAATGGAGGCTTTAAAATTATTATTAATCACAACAATTCAGTAAATATGTATCGATTAATTGACCACATACTCTGTACTTGTTGTTGCCAGGGACAAAAACATGAGCATGGGCCTGTGACAGCATGGGTCTTATGATAGCTTATTTGAGCATGGGCCTTGTGACAGTTTATTTTGTCATCTTGACAAGGCTACAGTACTCAGTTATTCAATGAAATGCTAATCCAGGTGTTGCCAGGAAGATAAGCATTTTTGCAGATGTGGTTAACATCTACAGTCAATTGATGTCAAGTGAAGGAGATTATCTTTGACAATGTGAGTGGGCCTTATCCAATGAGTCAAAGGCCTTACTAGCAAAATTGAGGTTTCTCTGAGGAAGAAGAAATTCTGCCTTAAGACTACAGTCATATAAGCCTGTTTTTTGTTTCTCAGGAGAGCCCTGACTGATACAAGCCTCAATGACCTCAGAATCTAGGAAGTGGGGTGGGGGGGAGGGGCAATAAGATAAGTAAAAAATAATTAATTGTAATAATTTTTCTCTTACAAATTTAGATACAAAATTATTTGTGTTTTATCATTTGTATGAATGTGTAAGTGATTATATATTGGTTTCATAATAGTATTGAGTATGTTGTATACTTGTTTTTCCATTCTTGAGATACTTTACTAAGAAGAATATGTTCCAGCTCCATCTAGATAAACATAAAAGATGTAAAGTCTCCCTCTTTTTCTATGGCTGCATAGTATTCCATGGTGTACATATACCACAATTTGTTAATTCATTCATGTACTCAATACTATTATGGAAGCAATATATAATCACTTACACATTCATACAAATGATAAAACACAAATATAGTCCAGAAAGAAGAAGGGCAGAGAAGGAAGAGGGGAGGGGAGGGGGGCGGGCAAGTGGAGGGAAGCTGTTTGATGGGATCTCAGCTAATGTGCACAACGCAAGGGTACATTTCAAAACAACTAAGAGTGTGTTATAAATGTCTTACCACAAAAAATATGTGAGGTGATGGTTATATTACTCAGTTTGATTTAAGCATTCCACATTGTCTATCAAATCATCACATTGTTTGCCATAAATGTATACACTTATGATTTAATAAATATTAAATTAAAAAATAATGAAAATAAAATAAAAAGTGAAACCAAATAAAATCCAACACAGTCATAAAAAATATAAAATTATAGCAAAGAAATAGATGAATCAAAAATTGAAGAAGTCCTCTTGAGAAGTAGGAAATTATTATGTTGAAATAAAGCAGAAAGTTCATTTGGGAGTGGAGAGAGATTTTGACCATGGGCGGAGGATATAAAAAGCCCTTGCTAGATTCTTGCATAAACCATTTACATACCAGATTATTAAGAGGAAGATAATGATCAGCTATATTTAATCAATTTACAAAAACTAAACATGTCAAAATATTTCATCTCTACAAGTATAGAGTTATGAAACAGTAAGTTATAATTAAAATTTAAAATAACATCATTTGTTTTGATTCTTTAATTTTTAAGTGAGGAAACATCAAGCTCAACTTATTTAAAACAACTACTGGTGGCCAGTTAGTAGCCTTGTCCTGCCTGAAAGCCTGCCCTTAAAGCATACTCTCCTAGTTTATTGAAATAGTTTATTGTTCTATTTCTCTTTTTTCTTTTTACTTTTTGGGACAGGGTCTCACTCTGTCACCTAGGCTGGAGTACAGTGGTATGATCACAGCTCACTGTAGCATCAAACTCCTGAGCTCAAGGGATCCTCCTGCCTCAGCCTCCTGAGTAGCCAGGACCACTGGAACATGACACCATACTTGGCTAAATTTTTAAATTTTTGTAGAGATAGGGCCTTACTGTGTTACATGGTCTGGCCTCAAACTTCTGGCCTCAAGCAATCCTCCCACTTCACTCCCAAAGTGCTGGGATCACAGGCGTGAGCCACCAAGCCTGGCCCATTTTTCCATTTCTATAGTCATAGATCTCATCCCTTCTTTCCAGTGTTGGTCATCCAACACATTTAAGCAACAAGCAATAGCACATATACAGGGCACACTTTCCAATATTTTCATCCCATCTGCCCAACTGTCCCCTGAGCAGTCTTGGGCTTAGAGATGTCAATTGGTTTACCTGAGGTCCACCAGCCAGTTACTGACCAAGTCAAAACCACAAATGGTCTCCAATTCTTATTTACCCCATCCTTGTGATATGCCAAATTATTCCACTTAACCAATAGGAAGAAACTACCTTAAGGAATTTGTATTTAGTGAGTAGAAACTTGTCTCTTTTTGTGACTACCTACTAAGAATTATAGACAGGATTTTTTTGTCTAAGCAGGAACTCATGTTCCTGTTAACTACTTTGCTGTCAAATTACCATCACTAATTATGTTAACACAGTGTTACAAAAATTTTCCCCTGCTTACGTGAGCACAAAACAATTGGATTTCTGGAACCTCTAAGGGAGAAAAAATATGCTTTTTTCATAGTCCCCAAAACTGTGCACATACCGGGCACACTCTCCTGGTGTCTGTCTGCATAGGCAACTTCAGCTTGGTTTCCATTGCTTTTTTGATGTTTCCTGGTACTCGTTAAAATAAGCTACATGAAATTACTGAGATTAAACCTTTTGTTTTTACTTACTCAAGCCTCATTTCATATGCTTTGACCTAATCGAACACTGAGAGAGGTGGCACAGGTGTTAGTCACCCTCCATAAATGCTGTGACAATGCCTATCCCTGTCCAAGTGGGGGCCTGTCCAGGATTAACTACCCAGAAACCTATGTCAGTGTGCCGTGGAGGTCTGTTTATAACAAACCCACACATAACCATAGACAAGTATCATCTAGGCTGCTTTTCTTAAGGAAGAAATTTTAAGACTTACAACCTCCCTTCAGGAAGCACTTGCAAACATTGTTAATCACAGACTTGGGAACAGAATATATGTTCCTTTGGCCAAGCAAGTTTCTTGGTTACACTGTTTCCAGTAGGCAGATGGAATCCTCACTCAGTGGACAAACCCTAACGGACCATTCATTTAATTCCAATTTTTTTCAACTCCAATTTTTTAAAAAATTGTATTTGTCCATCTGTAAATGAAAAGATAACTTCGTTCAGTCACAATATTCACTTTTATTAAGGATTTTCTGACTCATTTCTGGAGGCAGCATGTTTATAGCACCATCTTAGGCAGTTCTGGTGGCTATGACAAAACACTCTACCTTAGCATCTGATTCAGAGGGTTCCTGGGAATCAGCATTTTATTCTGGGTGTTCTGGGTAATTCATAAAGAACAGAAATGTATTATTCACCGTTCTGGAAGCTGGAAAGTCTAAGATCACCATCAGATTTGGTGTCTGGAGAGGCTTCATAAGTGACACCTTGTTGCTGTGTTCTCGCATGGCAGAAGGGGCAAACAGCCTCCCTAAGGCTGGTTTTATAAGACAGAGCCCTCATAATCTAACCACTTCCCAGAGGTCCCACCTCTTAATAACATCACCTTGCTGGTTAACACTTCAACATAGGCATTTGGGGGGGGGACATAAACACTCAGACCATAGCAAGCATAAAGCAGAGAATTTGATTTGAAACACTTAGGTATGATTTCTGGTGTAGCTGTTTATAACAATAAGACCTTAAATTACTTACTTTGCCTCAATGATCCTGCCTGATGGTGATGCCTACTTTTTAGTGCTTTGGTGGAGATTAAACGGTGCACATTTGTGAAGCACCAGATGCAATGCTCAGCTCGGAGTAGGCACTCAGAATGATGACCCCACTCCTAATGCATAAGGAGAAGATGATGGAGATAAGTGGCATCAATCACTGGACCTCTTGCTCATGCAAATGCCCTTTCCTAACCTATCAGAAATCATCATATGTATACTCTGCCTAGAGATCTTACACTCCATAGCTGATAAGACATGTAAGTATGCAGATGCTAAGGTATATGATGACTTCGTGGAAAACCCCAAAAAACATACTCTGGCTCACAAACACATCGGTGAAGTTGGTTCTGTTTTAGAAGGCCAGTCTCTCCTCTTTCACTCTGATCGTCGGCATTATCCGACCATGTCCCTCTGATATAGCTCAACACAGGAGCATTGGAATGGGAGATGGCATGATGCTTATTGTTGTCATAAGTAAGTATAGAACATATATTAAATTATGGTTTAATAGCTTCATTTTCTTTTTTTAATTTTTATTTATTTATTTATTTTTTATAATTTTATTGAATCATAATTGTGTACATTGGTGCAATCATAGGGCACAATGTGCTTCATATACATTCAGAAATATTTTGATCGTACTGTTACAGATAGCCTTCATGGCATTTTCTTGATC
>CAUYON010034945.1:0-47068 GCA_963573935.1 Arctocebus calabarensis
TTTTTTATAATTTTATTGAATCATAATTCTGTACATTGGTGCAATCATAGGGCACGATTCATATACATTCAGAAATGTTTTGATCGTACTGTTACAGATAGCCTTCATGGCATTTTCTTGATCACTATATAAAGACATTGACACTCGACATTTAATAAGTTTCCCCAGTACCCTGTTTTGTTTGTTTGCTTGTTGGTTTGGTTCCTACAACCATCAACCTTCTCTTCTAATTATCTAAGTGTTAGAGTGGTGTATTTGGCTAAGTGTAGCATAGATACTGATACAGTAAAAGAAAGTATGCCTTTGTATTATTAAATAACATGCTTAATATTCCAAAAATATTTCTTGTATAAAATGTGTAAATGTATAAGAATAAATTAAAGTAGAAAGATTCAGCCCTTACCAGACACATCTTAAAAAATCTTAAAAGCATGAGCTATGTAATTCTTAGTACTGTATGTGAATGTGAATTTTGCCATTTATTATCTGTGTAATACTAGGCAAATTGTTCAACCTTGGCGAGCTTCAGTCTATATCTCTAAAATGAAGATGGATAATAAATTACTTCACAGAGATCCATTTCATTGAATTGAGATAATAACAGAGTTCTTAGCAGAGTATCTGGAGAATATTAGATACTAAGTGTCACTTCCCCTTTTCAAGCAAAAAAAACCAACTATCTAATTCACATAAAACCATAAAAGTTTGAATCTATTTTGCTATTACGTACCTCTATTTGTAAGTATTTACTATTGCAATATCTATCCATGAAACATCATAAAAACTCCCATAATAATTAAATTTGCAGACGATAAATAGTGTAGGAATCCAATTTCTTCATGTGTCTTCAAAAACTTACATGAGCTAGCCCAGGAAATACTATCATTATGATACCGAAGAAACTGAGATACAAAATGGTAAGTGACTAGTTGGAGGTCACGGTAAATTAGCAACAGAGTCAATGCCAGTCTCTGTAGATTCTCTTCTGTACTCCTTCACCACACCTGCTGACAACATTGGAACTTTAGCTTCCTAGATTCACCTGTTCTCCATCTGGCTGACTAGATAAAGCAGCCCTGTTTTCTCCATGCTCTTGAGGCACTCACAGTTTTAGCTCTGCTTGCCTTTCTATGTTTCCAATCTCCTATAGTCAGAAATATCTCTGGCTATGTATTCTATATACATCTCCTTATAAGGAGTGTCCTGAAATTTGATTCTACTTTAAGTTCAAATTTTAGGAATCACAGGTTAGAATCAAGAACAGGCAATTTTCTCAGAACATTCTTTCAACTGTGATTGTTTTAGAATGTGTTATTATTATTTTGGATATGTTAGAGGAAATCAACTTGAAACCTTTCTCGTAAATTGTCTACACTCCTAGTAAGGAACTAAAAGAGAGGCTATTCTCTTTCCCTATCTTGGATATTGCCATCTGCATGTACCATCTGGTTCTACAACAACCCATAAACCTGACACCGATGTGTAGCGGAGCAGGATGGAAGGACTTGCTGTCACTGTTAGTCAGATGAATGAAATGATTCTTGATGCACACTACCTGTGGACTGCGTAGGGGAAATAATGAATACCTGTATTAGATGGGCTATTTTTAGGTGGATTTTCTAATAGCTTTAGTCATGAGCATGTTAACTGATATAGTTAGGATGAGCCCTTACTGGGATACGTGTGTGTGTGTGTCTGTGTGTAATTTTTCAGTTTACTAGAAAATTCAAAACTATATAGATCACACTATGGCTGGGAAAATTCACCACTGCATCTGAACATAGAAGAAGTTTTAGATTTTATTACTGCAAGGAAAAGTTTTTTTAAAAATTTAGACAAAATTAGTACTTTTCATCCTGGAATGTAAATTTATTCTTAATCAGTCCTCCATATTGCAGCCAGAAAAATAAAACACAAAGTAAATCATCTCAATTTACTTAAAATTCTTATGAGACTACCCAAACATATTGCATACAACTTTCTCACCCAGGGCTGAACATTTTAATAACTTGGGGAAGATTTTTAGAAATACTAGTGCCCAGAGACTCGGACATACTAGATATTGGTGTTCCCTGGGCATTAAAATTTGAATATGTAGCCAAGATTGAATAACCATACCCTAGAGGTTAATTCAGTTGGTTTAGAATCGGATCGTAAAGCCATGTTTTTTTTTTAACTCCACAAATAATTAAAAGTTGCCAGGAGTGAGAAATGTTGGCTATGAACAAACTACAAATTCTTTAGCACAGAGGACATTATGTGTTATTATCCCTGCCCAAGGGTTTTCAAAGTAGTTTTCCAAATAAGGGCTCCTCCCTCTCCCTATGTTCCAGTCATTCTACGTTAATTTAAATTTGTTTCAACTTTATATAACAGAAGTATTCAAAAACAGTGGTTTAAATAGAAAAATATTTTTTAAATGTTTTAAAGTATTAATTGATAGTTCTAAGTGTTATCAGACAATATTTATTTTATTCTTCATCAGCTAGACATTATGTATATGGACAAAACCAGCTGCAAGGGGGCTTGACCACATTGCCCCTACAAACAAAATCTGTGCTCTAAAGTGAATGGGAAGTAGGCTGGGCATGGTGGCTCATATCTGTAATTGTAGCACTCTGAGAGGTGGAGGCTGGTGAGTAACTTGATCTTGGGGTTTGACACCAGCCTGAGCAAGAACTAAAGCATATCTCTTAAATTAGATGGGCATTGTGCTGGGCACCTACAGTCCCAGCTGCCTGGGAGGCTGAAACAAGATCTCTTGAGCCACAGAGTTTGAGGTTGCTGTGAGCTATAACAGCGTGGCACTCTACCCTGGGTGACTCCACCTCCAAAAAAAAAAGAAGAAAAAGAAGAAGAAAGAGAGGAAGAAGAAGAAGAGGAGGAGGAGGAGGAGGAAGAGGACAAAAGGTGAGAAAGGGAGAGGAAAGGAGAAGAAGGGGAAAGAAGAAGAAGAGGAGGAGGAGAAAAGGTGAGGAAGGGAGAGGAGAGGAGAAGAAGGGAAAAGAAGAAGAGGAAGAGGAGGAGGAGGAAGAAGAAAAAAGAAGGAGGAGGAGGAAAAAGAAGAAAAAAGAAAAAGGAGAAGGAAGAGGAGGAAGAGGAGGAAGAGAAGGATAAGGAGGAAGAAAAAGAAGAAGAAAGAAGAAGAACTAGAACTAGCCAGACATTATGGGAACTAGCCAGACATTATGGGGCACTTGTACCCCATGAGAAAGCTAAGACAAGAAGGACAGCTTGAGCCCAGGAGTCTGCAGGTGCTGTGAGTCAGGGCGCTCTAGACTGGCTCAGGGCACTCCAGCCTTTGAGACTCCATCTCAAAAAATAAATACAAATAAGATTAAATAGATAGAAAAATAAATAAATAAAGTGAATGGAAAGTAAAATATGTATGTCGGTTTGCAACTAGCTGCATATACCAAATGATAAGAAATTTCCATAACACATGATGCCCCTCCTTTTTCTTTTTCTTTTTTCTTTCTTTTTTTCTTTTTTTACTAAATCATAGCTATGTACATTAGTGCAATCGTGGGGTACAATACGCTGGCTTCATATACAATCTGAAACATTTTCATCAAACTGTTTAGCACAGCCTTCATGGCATTTTCTTAGGTATTATATGAAGACATTTGTATTCTGCATGTAGTAAGTTTCATCTGTACCCTTCTAAGATGCCCCGTAGATGTGATCCCACCAATTACCCTCCCTCCACCCATCCTCGCCCCTCTCCTCCCCTCCAGTACCCCTTTCCCCATATTTTTTTGCTATAACTGGGTTATAGCCTTCATATGAAAGGTATAAATTAGTTTCATAGTAGGGCTGAGTACATTGGGTACTTTTTCTTCCATTCTTGAGATACTTTGCTAAGAAGAATATGTTCCATCTCCATCCATGTAAACATGAAAGAGGTAGTCCCTCCTTTTTCTATGACCTTCATTCAACAGCCAAGCACTCATCACCTTTTGAGTCTCAACCTAACTAGTACATTAACTACACCCTACTGCTCCACTGACCCCACTTTTTGTAAAATCAGTTATCCCCTCCTTTTCTTTAGACATGCTGACATTCTGCCATCTAAGAATTTTTAAAGCACTTACTTGTTTACATAACACTCTCTTCTTATAAAACCATAAGCTCCTTGAGGCCAAACAAATACTTTTGGTGTCTGATGATACTAAAGAGAACAGTATCTATAGCCAAGCCCTCATATTTTGGCTCAATCCCTGGCTTTAAGAAATTATTTGTTTTGTGTAGAATTCAGGAAAGTCATATTATCTGTTAGTACCTCATCTTTTTCTCTGTAATTTTACATTTTTGTAACATAAAAATAGCACCTGTTTGATAAATTTATTATGAGGGTAAAATGAATAAATAAACAAAATACTTAAAATTGTCCCTGGAAAAGTGCTATAGAGGTAGTAGCTAAAGTTGTTAATGTACTTAATAGTGAAAAAGAATGCCATATTTATTGAATGAATGAATTATAGATATATATTGGTTACAGATTTTAGATTATGAGAAGATTCATGTAAGAGTCACAGAAGCATGAAAAGTTGTCTTTATAATATAGAGGTAGAAAAAATAGTTGGAATAAAAGTACTAACTTTTGATGCTGTATTTATATAAGATAATCAAATCCATAAAATGCATTATAAGTGATACAATTGAGAGGCAGCAAATTTCATAATGAACAAAATAAAAATGGAAAGCTTCATGAATGAGGTGGAGTTTGAGCTTAATGTTACGGGATTTACAGAGTGCATGACCAAGAAAAAATGGAAAAGATGTTCTTGAGGTTAGTATGATGTGTTTTGGAGACAGTGAAAGTAACCTGAGTAGAACAGAACTTTCAATCTGGGACATAGATTAAAATGAATATATATATATATATATATATATATATATATATATTCCCAGGATTTATTGTATCTAAACAATGAATATATGAAAACAAAGAAATCATTTTACTGAATATATGTGTGTGGATATATATATACATATGTATACATATATATGTATGTGTATATATATGTGTGAGTGCGCACACACACACACACACACACACATATATATCCCCAGCATTTATTGTATCTAAACAATGTTCCAGGCGTTATGCTCAATATTTTCTTGCAAGTCCTAAGAACAAATCCAGAGAGAGATTGTAAAAATCAAGCCAGTGTGGTGGCTCACACCTATAATCCTGGTACTTTGGGAAGCTGAGGCAGGATTGTTTTCACTCAGGAGTTCAAGGCAACCCTGAGGAAAAGAGAGACCCCTCTCTAAAAAACAAAAGAGAGAGAGAGAATATTAAAAAAAAAAACACTCAATTTGAAAGAAAATAAAATGAATTTAGATTTGGTGGAGACAGGAAATCTCTTGATTAACAGAGTGTATGAAAAGATTACCATGTGGAGATATGCTGGAACATTTGATGAGAGGATGGCTCAGGACTAGGAAAGACAGTGAGGATGCAACATATTTAATAAAATGCATGAGGACACATAGCAGAATAGCATACTAGCATAACCTAGTTACAAAACACAAATAGTTCATGAAAGATGAAAAAGTTCTACAGATCTGCTCTATAACATTGACTTTATAGTTAACTAGGCTGCACTTTACAACGAAAAAAATTATCAACAGGGTAGATCTCATGTCACATGTGTTTTTCTTTACTTTAACCACAAAAAAAAAGAGAATATCAAACTAAAAATGTGAAGATGAAGGTTTTTTTCCTTTTCTTTTCTATTTTTTTTTTTTTTTTTTTTAGAAATGAGGTCTCACTATATAGCCAGGCTGGTCTTGAACTCCTGGCTTTAAGAGATCCACCTGCCTCAGTCCCCCCAAAGTATTGAGATTACTGGTCTGAGTCACTATGCATGGCCAGTTGAAGTTTTAGAATTGTGAATGTCCAAATGTTAAAAGTTCGATACTTTTTTTTTTTTTAGAGACAAAGTTTCAATCTGTCCCCCTGGGTAGAGAGTGGGCTGTAAAATCACAGCTCACAGCAACCTCTAGCTCGTGGGCTTACACTATTCTCTTGCTTCAGCCTCCCGAGTAGCTGGGACTATAGACACCTACCACAATGCCCAGCTATTATTTAGTTGCAGCCATCATCGTTGTTTGGCGGGCCTGGGCTGGATTCGAACCTACCAGCTCAGGTGTATGTGGCTGGTGCCTCTTGAGCCACAGGTGCTGAGCCAAAAGTTTGATACTTTTGATCACCCTGTAAGTCACTATAATAACCCAGGTTCCTATGGTACTTGGTTTTGTTTTGGTCCTGCAATTCTCAGCATATTGAGTTGGAATTTAGTTGTGGGTTTCACATTTTTTGGCATTCTATTGAGAGGTGATATCTGACCATAACCTTGACTAAAACCTTTTTTAATTTTCCTAGAAGGCCCTCCTCAAACTGTGGGTATAACATAGTTTCAGTTTGGGGGCTAAGACTCAACTATTTCACAGTAAATACATAGTTTTTGGAGAGACCTTAGTGGTACAATACTACCTTAATAATTTTTTCTTAATTTCACTAAGTTCAAATGTACTTCCATTTGTTGACTTGGTCTTAGTTTGGTTTATTTTGTATGTATCCATCATATTAGTACTTTACCTAATCAATTATGCTGAGCTTTGTTTTATGTTTGTGGAACAGAATTTACTTCTCACACCTGTATAGGTTGAGATCTCCAAGATCAATATGTTGATGACTTTGGTGTCTAATGAATGCCCTTTTCTGGTTCATAGATGAAGCCTTCTCCACTATATTGTCAGGTGATAAAAGGGGCTAGCAAACTCCTTTGTGTCTATTTTATAAAGACATTAATTCCATTCATGATCGAATTACCTCCTAAGGACCTATCACCTACTACCATGATATTGGTGTTTAGGTTTCTAACATATGAATTAGGAAGATGACACAAATGTTCCAAGCACAGAACATCCAGAGAAACCATGCTTGACTTATGACCTACAGAACTGTGAGACAGCAAGTTTGTATTGTTTTAGCCACTAAGTCAGTGGTAATTTTTTTACACAATAGGAAACCAGTATCGTAATGTTCTACATTAATTGGCTAGTTTCTCATATGGTCTCCTAAACTAACATTAGGATCTCTTTACCAACTAAAATTATATTTTTTTAAATCAGGGTTATTTATTGCTTTTAGTTGTTAATTTAGGGAGAATTGGAAACTATTTTTCTGATCTCTGGAGTCTTTAATATTTGAAGAAATATTACAATAAGAAATTGCTTTATTGGCTCAGCGCCTGTGGCTCAACGGGCTAAGGCGCCAGCCACGTACACCTGAGCTGGCGGGTTTGAATCCAGCCTGGGCTCGCCAAACAACAATGATAGCTGCAACCAAAAAATGGCTTGGAGTTGTGGCGGGCGCTTGTGGTCCCAACTACTTGGGAGGCGGAGGCAGGAGACTCGCTTGAGCCCAGGAATTGGAGGTTGCTGTGGTCTGTGATGCCACGGCATTCTATCCAGGGTGACAGCTTGAGGCTCTGTCTCAAAAAAAAAAAAAAGAAATTGCTTTATTTAGTAAAGTAGTTTTTACACCTCGGTTACATTTTTTTTTTCATGTAGGTTTTTACATTTCTTATTACATTCTCTATTTTAACTTTTTGTTATTTTGAATGCTATTTTCTTAATATCACACTTGGTTTTACCACATTTTTTTGTATGTTTATGTTAAAATCAATCACATTTCTGAATTCTTTTAATTTTTTTAGTAGTCTCTAACCTGAGGCTATTGGAGCTTTAGGTTACAATAATATATTTAGATAATTAAATTTTTCTTCCTTCTTTACAGTGTTTTCCTATTTTTTTGTCTTTTATTTCTAATTGCATTGGTCAGAATTTCCAAAACAATGTTAAATAGTAGTCGAGTTTGTGGGCATCCTTTTTTTGTCCTGGCACTAATCATGCTATTTCTATAGTTTCCTCTTTAAGTATGAAGTAGTTATTCCCTCATCGCGGAAACTTTCTTACTTTATATCCTTGATTGTAGCTCATTTTCATAATGTTTTGTTGTTGTCGTTTTTTAATTTCTTTCCCTTTTTCTTGCCACTGTGTTTATTCTGTATTCTGCATCACTTCTTTCACTTTGCATAATCTTTAACAGGTGACCAGCTATGCACCAAACACTATAGATATACAATGGAAGTGAGGGAATTGCTGTTTTCTTGGGAACTTTGGCATTGTTTTGATGCTCCAACGGATTGAAAACTTTTTTCTCTATTCTATCACATATTCATGTCATCACTCATTTGTTTGTTTCAATTATATGACCTAACAAAGCATAGAAACCAAAATTCAGTTTGCAACTCTGCTATAGGCCTTCAGGTATGCAAGCTGCACCTGAGATAATGATTGTAATGATGATGATGTAAATCTAGCATACACATTTTCTGCCTTTATAGAGGGACATTTGCACTCTGCCCAACACAAACTGTGAACAGCACAGGGATGAGGAAAATAGGTCCTATTGATAATCCTGGGAGGGAAAAGTGAATAGAATATATGTTCAAAAAAAAAAGAGTTGAAAAAAAGAGTTTTCTAGTTTAGGAGGGATAATAAAAAATAGGGAGGATTGTAGAAGGGAGTCTCGGGAAAGCAGAGAAAGGAGGCAGAAGTCAATGTGGGAAAGCATGTTTCCAAAAGACACCCCCATTAGGACACAACTGTACAGTTTTTATTTACATTTTCCTTAACCTCTTCTCTGGTTTCAGCCTGAGGAATAAAGGATAATATTGAAAAGCCAATTGTTAGCATCCAGTTTAAAATATATTTTAAAGAATTTTCCCCCCAATTATTATTCTCTTGTTGATTTATCGATTTCAGGAACAGCCATTACACATGTAGAACTCTTACACTATTGAGCACACAGGCGATTCAGTTCAGGAACAAAAGGAAAAATCTGGCATCATCTGAAACCTCCCTTCCACTCAGACCAGTGCAGTGGGGTAGAAGTAGTGGAACTTCAGGGTGTGATTAGGCAGAAGCTATCGGGAAATGAGACAACCTCTTGGCCTCATAAGATTTACAACCTCTTGGCCTCCACATATTTCCAGTGGATCTAGAATAAGACCTGAGGATTTTTTGAAATATTTTTTGAATATCTGAACTGCAGGGGGCTGCTTCTTTAGAATGAGATGAATAAGCCAATTACAAATGTTTTCATTTTCATTGTTGTTTGCTCATGTGTAACAACACAAATGTGTTGCCATGTTCACATTTCCTGACACTTGCATTTATTTTATTTACCAAAAGAAAAAAAAAAATTAAAGTATAACTATATTTTTCCACAGGCAAAACTTGACCCCAATGGAATAAAGTTTTTAATAGTGAGAAAGCATGTTTCATTTATAATTAATTTATTCTGCAGCAAATTTCTGAAGTTCATCATTTCAATAAGCAAATATAACTTGCCATTTATGAAAACATAAACTATAAACTTCAAGAAATATTCAAATATGTAATATAAGATAATTAAAATGCTCCATTACTAAATTTTATTTTAAGATTGGTTAAAATAAAACTGTACAATATTGTCATCTATTCATAGCCTTATTTATAATGGAAACTATTTTTCAGGATTTTTCAGAAGCAAACACATGAAACATTTTGTTATAACAAGTATTAAGTCTAAAATGAAACTCTACCATCAATCTTCTATCTGGTACGTGGCACTCAAGTGAATTCAGTATAATCTACCTTGTAATCTACCCTATAATCTAAGGTAGATTATACTCTACAGCCTAAAAGTCCTTAGATGTTAGGGTAGTGAGGAAGGCAACTGACGTTGCATTTTACTGTGCACACTCTACTAGGGAGTGTCCTTGTGATTAACCACTGTAGAATGCAGGGGAAAGAAGCAGGATTGTATAGAGGGAGAAGTTTAGACAAGGAAACTGTGAGCATCACAGGATCTAGAAGGTTCATCAGAGTTGTCTTGGTTGGGGCCAAAATGTCAGACATTTATATTGTGCCCAAGTCAGTCATTGAGCTGTTGTGGAGAGTGTGGCTTGGAAGAGCCAGCTCAACACAGCAGAGGCAGTCCATAAACAAGCTGAGAGTTAATGCCTCGTCTGACAGACAACACACCCAGCAGCACTCTCACTCTGTCTTTTAATTGGAATTTAGGTTACATTACAGCATCTATCACAAACAGAACTTCTGTATTTGTACTGCTCGCTTCCATTTCATATACATTTTTTCAGCAATTCTCCCTAGATTCTTATGATCTGCTCTTCATAGGGAAGCCTGGAAGTAAGAGGCTAGTAAGCTAAAGTGTAGCCCATATCTTGTGTTGCAACAGATACTCATCTTTTTTTCTCTTATCCATTCCAAATTCTACTCCCCCTCAACTATTGTCTATGTGAGACTTATAGTGCCTGGTAACAAGACAAAGATCTCATTTCCAAAGGGTCATCATTCTCTACTAAGGCTACAATTAATGAACTTTCCCATTTACTAGACACACCTAGTGGGCATTAAAACACACCTAGTGAGTTGTCTCCTGCCAGTGAGGAGGAGGTAAGCCTGATGAACACATCATGGTTGGGGGGAACATATTTGTTCTGTTCCCTTATATGAAGTCTTGATCCAGATGTCAAACTGGTGTCAAGATGCTCATTTAAGACCATAAGCCACACTAAAGTAGTCATCGAGCCTTTATCTTGCAATTCTTGCTGTGCTATTGTAAACAAGAGGCAAAACAAGTGCTGGCTACACAGTGTTCCATTTTCCCCCCATGAACCAGGCCAGTGTGAAAGAGATCAGTGCAGATGGAGAAATTGAGCAAGAGTGGAGAAGTTTCTTATGTAAGATCCCTTTGTGAAGAGAAAGAGGTAAATGGCGTCAGCAGAAGACTCCTGAGAAGAAGGCCTTCGAATGGAGGAACAGGTCTCGGAATGCAGATATGAGCACCGGGGCCTGGGAGATGGCCCGGGTCTTTATCATAAACTCCCTCCAGAAAACTGTAAAATCTGGCTTTACTCTAAGTCTAATACAATTTGGGCAGATTTCTCCCTTGAGGCCTAGGTCAGTAAAAACATTTTAATTGTCTTTGGTCCAGATAGAATGATCAAACGGGGCCAGGTACAATGAGTGGTTCACTCCAGTTGAAGTGGGAGGATCACTTGAGACCAGGAGCTCTGGACTAGCATGGGCAACACAGTGAGATCCTCTCTCTACAAAAAAAAAAAAAAAAATGTAGAAACGGAAGTCATAGTATGCACCTTTAGTCTCAGCTAGTTGAAAGGCTGAGGCAGGAGGATCACTTGAGCCCAAGAATGTGAGGTTGCAGGGAGCTTCGCTGATGCCACTACACTAGAGTGAGGGTGACATAGTGAGAGCCTGCCTCATCAAAGAAACGGAAATGAATAATAATAATAATATTAATAAATGGGAGAGTAGAAGAAAGATACATAGATATCAATGTTCCACAGACCTCCAAATGTTTGGATATCCTTTTTTTACTAGTGTAAATTAAGTCTAGTAAATGGCTAGGGAAAAAACTGAGTGAATCATTACTTTGTATATTTCCCAAGGTGTTACAGGCCTTCTCCCAAAGGCCTTACTATCCTCTTCAATGAGTGGATTCTGAATCAAACCCTGAATCAAGTTCAGACACTAGGAAAGAGGTTTTAGAAATTTTATGGGTTCTCTTTTTCCAGCCTCCAGATCACTCATTTTTGAAATTTCTTCTTAGTGTAAAAATTTAGTAATGTTATTTTGGGGCACTCACTTTGGTTATCACTTTTTCATACTTTTAATAGTAATTCCCATAGAGTTCACATCACCTCCTGAGATTCTCGCTGCAATGTTAAGAGTTATAGCTTGAGCTAATACTTCCAAATTAATAAACTCTCATTTACGTGGTGTTCCAGGCTTCAAAATCAAACACCCTAGTATTTAAGTTTACTTGTCACATAAGGATCCACTAATTCTGTATACAGTTATTAATAAAAATGTTAGAAAGTAATGAAAAACTGAAACAAGTATCTACAATTTAAATGTTTTAACTGATATGAAATTGTTAAATTTCCTTAATGTTGAATGACATTTTCAGATTCTTGTGTTTATATATTCTCAAATACCAATATTTTGAGTATTGAAAAAAGGAAAATAGTACTTATTTCTTTATATTTAAGGCAGTTAGAGCAGAAAATTCTCCCTCTATCCTTTTCCAGATGTATTATTGTATTATTGACAAAAGTTACATATAATCAATATGGGAAACATTACATTTTGATATTGATATACATTTTGAAATGACCACAACCAAACTAGCTGACGTACCTATCACCTCATGCTGTTACCTTTTGTATATGTGTATGGTGGGAGCAATTCGGATCTACTCTTTAGGAAATTTCAAGTACACAATACATTATTATTAATTATAGTGACCATGAAATACATTTGGTGTTCATAACTTATTCATCTTGTAACTGAAAACGTGTATCTTTGACAAGTATCTCCCCAACCACCAACCCTTGGCAACCACTATTCTTCTCTCTGTTCAACTTTTTTTAGATTCCATGTAAAGTGAGAGTGTGTGTTACTTCTCTTTCTGGGTATGGCTTATTTTCCTTCCTGTATATCTTTATAGATTTTTTTTAAGTTAATGCATTCTCCCTTGCTTTGCACCAAAGCATATCATCTCTGCATTAGTAACAATGGCTGCAACTTGAGTTTTTCAAGGGAGAAACTGTAGATTATCACATATGATTTTCTAAAAGATGTTGCTATTTATTTTCTATTTTTTAGCCCCAAGTGGAATTTTTTGCATAAATGTGATATAACAGTGTGACATAACTGTATAAGGCTAACAGTATGGAAATTGTCCTCGAATACTTGGAAAGAATGCTGAGCTTTTAGCCAACAATTCTTCATGGTATTACTATAAATCTTCTGACTGTAGTTGTCCTGGATCATTTATGAACAGATATCTGTATAGCAAATGGCTTTGGAAGATGAAGGAAGTATTTTCCTCATCGCTAGAAGGAAGATTTGTCCAAGATAATAGAGCTTATATTTTCCTCTAAGGATAAAGGCTAGGAAGATTTGCTCAAAGTCTCTTACATAGGATTATATTTCCTAATCTCAGGGTTCTTCGGCTGTGACACAAACCCACAAACTGTGTGTACAGGATTTACCTGGGCTTGCCCCAGGGCACTGGACTCCTTTGAGACTCCAGTAGTGTTGATTAGGTCACATAATAAATGACCACAAACATAGTTCCTTAAAACAAACTGCATCTGTTGTGTCCACTTGCCTCAGGCCCAACTGAGGAAGAATCATTTTACAAGTCATTTAGGCTATTTGCAGTTACTTGTGGTTGTGTGACTAATGACCTCACATTTCCTATGCTGTTGGCTGGAGTTTGCTTGGTACAGATAGTTACTAAAGGCCATCAGCCGTCCCTGGACAAGTGATTTCTCCAACATGGCTGCTGTTTTCATGATGCCCACAAGAAGAATCTCTAGCTCCAATATTCTAAGACAGTCTTACTTAATGTAATATGATCCTAAGAGTGGCGTCCTTTCACCTTGCCATATGATGTGAGTTAATTACAAACGAGCTATCCTATCACTGTTGACATATTCTATATGTTGGAAGCAAGTTATGCCCCCCTCAACTTTCCTCATAGCTAGAGGGAAGATTTGTTTATGATAATAGAGCTGATGTTTTCCTCTAAGGATAAAGTCTAGGAACATTTGCTCAAAGTCTCTTACATAGGATTATATTTCCTACTCTCATCAGGGGAAGGGGATTACACAAAAGCATAAACGTCTGGATGTGAGAATTACTTTGGGAGAAAGAGGTCACCTTTGGGTCTGTGTGTCACACCATGAAATGGGCACTGAAGCAAACATTTAAGTTCAATTTGTTCGTTGTGCTGTGAGTAATAAGAGTAATAAAGTCCCTTGTCTCTGACCCAGGAGTCCCAACATCTATGAACCAGTGGCAGGACAATTTTTTAGCTGACAAATAGGGTAAAATCTCAGACATATTACAGGATATAACATGGTATTTTCTAGTTCACTCTTGGAAATTCACAGGCTACTGAGAATTTAGGGTTATGTTATTCTGGATTATTTAGAGACAGAGTTTATAAACTATATAACACATTCATCCCTAATGCCATAGACAATCAGAAACTTTGTATTCCTGAGGATAAATACACTTGACATGTGGTATGTCACACTCTAATCCTTGCCTAAGTAAGAGTTCTTCAAGCTGTGGCTTTCCCGTTTAAGCCAATCATGTGAACTGTAATTACATTACCGGTTTACTTAAACTGAATCATTTTAGACCTTTGGTTAGACCTCTAGTATAACCAAGACGAGTGTGGGAAAGGTAATATACTAAAACTCAAGCCATGAAATGTATGGTTGGTGACCTGAAAGGAATACAATTGTTCTTTTCCAAACTGGATAGAGTCTTGCATCATTTTTTTAAAGTTTGACAGTGTATAATATGTCACTACAATGGATAAATACACCATCAGGGTGGTTTTGAAATGTAGATTACTTTAAAAATTGTGCAAAAATGGCTATTTTTTTTTCTGCAGACTACTTAGCAATTTGAGTTCAAAGATCACTAGTTGACTAGCCCATAAAATGTGCATTATGTCATTTTATATACATACATCTAGCTGCCAAGTACTCAAGATCATAATAAGAAATTAAATAGTTCAAAGGAAGACAAATTTGTGCACGTTAAGTGGTGAGACAATACAATGCTCTCCTGATAGAGAGTTATTACAGCAGTTTATAAAGTGTTGATAACTCTTTACCAGCTTGACTTCAGCATAGTTTTGTGCTTTTGCTAGAGCGATATATTGTGTAGTTTACCCACATTTGTCTGTACCCATAATTTAAAGGTACTCTGTTCCTCTCTTCTAAATTTTCTTTCCATAAGTATTGCAGTCTTTGGCAATAGTCACCCATTGCCACAATCTTAAAATACAAAAGAGAAATGCTTCCTTTCCTCTTGTGGGACAAAAGCCTTTTGTGGGACCCACGGAATAATAGAAGTGACTATCATCAGTATTTTCTTTAGTTTTTACAACCTCTAAAATTCTTCATGAGAACCCGTGGGAACTGCATTTGATTTTGTCATGTCCCTTCTCAACATCTCTCCAGGCAATCAAGAAGTGTTTTAACACTCCCCAAAAAGAAGAGAATCTCCAGATTTTTAATAAGCCATGCAAGACAACTAGTTTCTTAGTCATTAGTTTCCATCCTACTACAAATCCATCAGGGTCATTTTTCACCTTAGAACCACCAGTGGCTTCTCATTCTATGTTTGTCACTGTTTCCCAAGCTTTAAAGTATAGAAATACCCACTTGTCAACTTGTGTAAAATACAGACTTTCAGGCCTAGGCCCATAGTAGGAAGTTATACTTTTGCTTGTTTACTACATACTTTTGGCTGTGTAATTTATTAGAAAGATTTCGCTTCTACAGTAGTTGTATTTAGTAAATATTTAACCACCAATTTGCAAGAAAAGAATAAGAAAGAAAAAGGAGAAAGACAGACAATTTGACTTATAATATTTGCCAACTTCCATGATGTAAACAATGACACAATGGTCAATATTGAGCCTAATGAAGTGATATCCCTGGAGGCAGCATTGGGAAGAAATTCCTTAAATTTATATTAACTGGGAAGCACCAGCTCTAGCTCATTACTGCACCTCGGTAAATCCACTTCTCTTAAATTGTTCATAGTTTCCTACTCACGTGTCATTATTTGCTACTAGTACCTGTGATCAACTTGCTCCCTCTCCCTGAAAGGCAGAACTTTCCTTTCCTTCTTATCAATTTCTCAAGGGATACTCATGATCTGTCAGGGAAACTATTGTCTAAGTGACAACCTCAGATATTTCCATAGTTAATAGTAAATGTTTCTCTCTATTGCAAACCAAACTATAATCCAATTATCTATTAAATGTCTATTTTAACCTAAACAGAGCCATCAGGAGTTATATTTCATCTATCTTAAGTTTCACCAGAGCATAACAAAATTCTTGAACTAAACATTTGTAAAATGTATAACTCACCCTGATGAATTAATATAACTGAGCCAGTAACTTCAATATTGATTTATGATTGCAACATTAGGTATATATCAAACAGGACTTGTGATAAGAAGATTGTTAGGTAATTAATGAATTTTAAAAGAAGAGAATTGAAAAAATATACAGAGAATTGAAAAATATTAAAAAAGTGCCTTGCTCAGAGAAGTCAACTGGTGAACTTTTAAGTTGTAAAACTCATTGGTTGGTCTTATAAACAGTATGGTTAAATTTTTTCACAATTTTTATGGGTATGTAATAGTTTGCAACACATAGGGTAAATGTGATATTTTGATTAAAATATACAGTGAATTATAATCAAAGCAGGGTCAATGGGAGATCAATGACCTCAAACATTATTAATTTTGTGTGTCTTGGGAATACTCCAAGTCCACTCCTCTAGTTATTTTGAATTATACAATAAATTATTGTCAATTATAATTGTCCCACTGTGCTATGAAACACTATGTCTTATTCTTTTTATCTTCATGTATATTTTACCCAGTAACAAACACCTCTTTATTCTCCAATCCTTCTGAGCCATTGATAACCACCATTCTACTCATGACCTTTATGAAATCACATGAGTGAGAACATGCAACATTTGTAATTCCTCTTGTATGTCACTGAATATATTCTTTCAGTTCCATCCACATTGTTGCAAACAACACAATTTTGTAACAACATAATATTCCATTGTGTACATATGCCACATTTTCTTTATCCATTCGTCCATTGATGAACAAGGTATGGTTGATTCCATATCTTGGCTATTATAAATAGTACTGAAATAAACTTAGGAGTGCAGATATCTCTTCAGTATGCTAATTTCCTTTATTTTGGGTGATCATTTGATTGTGTTTTATTCCTACAATCACATTTATATTTATAACAGTCAATAATAATGAAAGTAATAAAATCTTAAGATTCAAAGTGTAATTCTGAGATCAAGGAGAAAGTATTAATCCCCTATGTTACTTACCTCAAGGCTATAAGAGTTAGTCAATTCTAAAATCCAAATATAAAACTCTTCAAAAACTATAAGGAAAAGATCATTGTTGAAAATAGTTTTATAGTAAAATCATTGCATAGTATACATTTTTAAGCTTTTATTACATGTTAACTCAAATTCCTGTATTTTTCTAGAGAATTTAATGTTATAACTGTTGTTTATCTTTACATTCAGATTTTGTTATTTATAGAAGTGATTTATTTAAAAAATAAATTCAGGGTGGCACCTGTGGCTCAGTGAGTAGAGCGCTGACCCCATATGCCAGACGTGAAGGGTTCAAACTCAGCCCCAGCCAAAAACTGCAAAATAAATAAATAAATAAATAAATAAATTCAGACCATTAAAAATTAGAAAAAAATATTCAATGGAGACATTATTTGCTAAATTTAGAATATAAATAAATAATTTTTGTTCAATTGATACTATGTGCACTTTAGGAACAACTTAATGAAGTTATAGCCTAAGTATCCCCAAATCATAGGCATAATCCTTGCTGTTTAAAATCGGAAAATTGAGGAAAAACTGAGGAATGAAACATGTGCTAAAAATACTTTTAATTTTCAAGAAATACCAGCAGAAAGAACAAGTTCAAAATAAGCTGGGTAAATATGAGAGATAAGGTTTGAGAACATATGTGCATTTTACCTTCTGTTAATGCTTCCTGCTTTTTTTTGGTCATTTATGATGTGGGATATTGGGTCGAGAGATCATAAAATGAGAAATCTGGTGAAAAACTAAGAAATTCTTATTCCATTTCATCACTTGACTGATAAGGAAGGTAAAGTTCAAAAAGAGAGATCAATATATCCAGTTTTATAACTGAGTTTATAACTGAGTTTTCAGTTTTATCTAGAAAAAAACTCCATGTTTCCTTCAACTAATCTAATTTTCTATTAATTATCTAATTTTGTCTCATTGCTTATCGTTAGTTGTGAATTTTTTTAAAAATTGGTATTGTCTGCTAATTAGTTTTGTGGCTTGGTCACGTCTATTTATCTCACCAAGTCTTCTTATTAACATCTGCAAAATGGAGAAATATGCTTTCTCGCTATCACATTGTCTGTTTTCATGTCTCCCTATTTATTAATTACAAAAAATGAAGAAATAATTTAAAAGCATTCAGAAGCATATAAAGGATGAAAATAACACATCTCAATTGTTTTCCAGGCCCCTGTGTATTTCAAATCCTGAATTGTGAATGACTTCGGGAATTTCCTTTCTGAAAGCTGGTCCAGGAGGTGGCAGCTTGTTGCTGAATAAGTACCTTCTTGCCAGATCTACTTTCTTTTCCTCCATGGCATACAACTAGAATTCATATCCCAGCCTCCTTTAAATTTCAGCATGACTATGTACCGATAGTATGTGAGCAGAAAGGGTAAGTGTCACTTCTTCCCTGACAATCAAAGCTTCTTTGTATGATTCTCATGCCCAGGCCTGAAAGTCTGTAGGGGATGAAGAAACAAAGGAACCAAAACAATAACAAAGAAGTATAGCCGTAAATAGAATACAGGCTTACAAAATAGTAATTTTGTAGCCCACCCCCCATCATGAACAAGAAATAATTACCTAGATTGTTAGGGCACTAAGATTTTTGGGGGGGGGCAAGTTTTGGCTGAGGCTGGGTTGAACCCACCACCTCTGGCATGTGAGGCTAGTGCCCTACTCCTTTGAGCTACAGACACCACCCCTAGAGCACTAAGATTTATGGGTTTTTCTGTTAAGGAAGTAACCTTTGAGGACACTATCTTATCTAGTATTATATTTTAGGCTTCTTAAAATTCTATGGTGATGATATCCTCATTTGGTAAACTGTATGACTGTAATAAACACACAAATAGTCTACGTTAAAATGTCATCAAAGGGAAAAATTTTTTCTATACATCAGTAATTATGTTTCAATCTAAATTAATATTGCTCAAAAATATTAATTTACTATTTTATTGGAATTCCTTTCCAAGACATCCAAGAATTTAGCTACATTAGTTTGTTAGAATTTGCTTTCCTTCAGGAAACTTGTGTATATTTTTGGCTTTGAAATTGTCATTCACATCCTTAGAGGTTTAGAAATTCTTGAAGGTAGCTTTAGGAAGGTTTAATTCTTAATTTCGTATAGATTAAAACATGAACATTCTTACAGAGGTAAAAATCTCTTCTTTCTCATATCATGTTCACATCAAGAAAAGATTAACATATGTAGTTGTGATAAAAATCTTTATCTATTGAATTTTCTATTATTTATAAAATAAATAACTATTGCAAGAGAGAACATGAACATTTTAACAAGCAGTTTTCATAAATATTTATGTATTTTCTATTTATTTTTATAATTTAAGAGGAAGAACAAAAGAATATGGGGGATAAAAAGAAAGAAAGAAGTGAGGAAGGAAAGTGTTATAGAAAATCAAGCCAGTGACCAAAAGATATTGAATACAATAAAATTTATGAAACTTATATAAATAATGTGTGGATTAAATAATCAACTCTACAAATCAGTAATATTTTCTATACTAGAATCTTAATTTGCCACAGTCTGCCTAGGAAATGAAAATGTATAAGTAGCAGCCAGAAAATGTATATCAGACTATGAAGTAAGAAGAAATATATTGGTGGTATAGGTATCTTTCAATTATTATTTTTTAATTTATAAGAAAAATAGAATACTTAAACTTCCAGAAAGTCAGTGTTAAAAGGTTGGCAGAACCTTTTTCCAGTTAAATAAGTATTACTGGTTGAACACTATAATAAAATAAAATAAAATTCATTCAAGAAAATTTAATACAGGTCAGTAAGAACAGTGTGAGTCCACAGCATTTGAACCATAAGCCATTCCCACCCTCCTCCCCAGATGCGCATGACAGAAGCTCTATTTGAGCAGATGGGTAGGTAGGGATTTCTCATCTCCCTCCCAGTCTAGAGCCATAGTTTCACAGGCAGGGCAGATCAGAGGTGTCTCTCGCCCTACTCAGTTTTATTTCACAAAAGATAAATAAATTCCAGGAAAGCACAACTGACAGGACTAAGATTACCTTCTCTTACCCTGTCCCCCCAGGCAAACAATCCTGGTCAAACCTAATCCAGCCATTCTCCTTAACAAATAAACAAGCAAAAATACAAATAACAACACTACCCTCCCCCCACCGCCAAGATCTTCAGTGTGGGGTTGGACCATGTCCGGAGTTGCTATCGTACATTATCTCACAGCAACAAAAAGGTCTAGAAGAAGGAGGAAGGGTAACAGTATCAAGAGTTGCCAAAATACTTGTGTATGTTTTTCAATAAAAATTATATGATTTAGACCAAAAAACAGGATGGCAATAGCTATCTTCAGCACCGCAGAGCAGACAAGATCATTTGCTGTGGAGGATATTTAAATGTTGACTTCAGCAGACAAAAACTGCAAAGTGGCTAGTATAAAATATGCTAAGTATCTAGAGAAAACTATGCTTCAGAAATCAAAGAAATGTATGATGACAATGCCTCATCAAATAGAAATCAGTAAAGAGAAATTATAAAAGGAAACAAGGAAAAATCCTGACATGGAAAAGTATGATAACTACATTTTTTAAAAAAATTTGCTAGCAATCGGGTGCTCTGCCTTGTACCCATAATCCTAGCACTTTGGGAGGACGAGGCAAGAGGATCCCTTGAGATGAGGAGTTCCACACCAGCCTGAGCAAAAGAGAGACCCTGTCTTTACCAAAAATAGAAAATACTATCCAGGCTTTGTGACAAGTGCCAGTGGTCCCAACAGCTTGGGAGGCTGGAGCAGGAGGATCACTTGAACCCAGGAGTTTTAGGCTATTGTGACTTACCTGACACCATGGCACTCTAGCTTGGGCAAAAGAGAGAGATTCTGTTTCAAAACATAAGAATATTCACTTAGAGGTGCTCAGCAGATTTGAACTTGCAGAAGAAAGAATTATGTAAAGCAACTTCGCCATGCGCTGTTTACCCTCTGTGTGAGTCAGTGAGACAAAACATCCTCACACACACGTCATCCAAAGTAGATTTATTACTTACATGTTACTTACTTGGTAAGTAGCAAGAGACAAGGAAATCTAAGATGCATTGTGAGCTGCTCCCCCAAAGCTCAAGAAAGCTACAGAGGTGAGAGCAGTAGACTTGTGTGTTCTACTAACACCACAGCAGAGACAGGAAGGCAGCTGCCCAGGCTTCGGTACCTCCCGCCAGGAAAAACTTGAAGAACACCTTTCCCCTGGAGGAGAAAGGGACAATGCAGTTCCTCTCTATCCCAGAATATTGCATTTGCAGCACGTTCTAGAGTTATTTTTAAGAGCTTCAAGGAAGGAGGGAGGAGAGAGGTGGGAGAGAATTAGGTCAGTCCAACATTACCCAAAGAATTGTCCTGCAAAGTAGTGAACATGAAAATACATCATTTGTGATCATGTATTAAAGAATAAAGAGGAAAAAAAAAGTGAAGAAAAATAAACTCAACCTCAAAGAAATATAGGAAACAATTAGCACATTAATACACTTGTAAAAGGAGCCCCCAAAGGATGGAAGAGATAAAGGAAGCAGACAAAAATATTGGAAAAAAAATAGTTGATTTCTTCCAAAATTGATGAAAAAGATTAAACCATCCATTGCAAATACTCAAGTAATTCCAAGTAAAATAAAAGCCAAGAGACACACATCAAGATACATTATACTACAAATGTTGATGAGCGAAACAAGCAAGCAAAAACTCTGGAAGACAGAACAGGAAAACAACCCATCACTCACGATGAATTCACAATGAGATGAAGAGCTGACCTCTCAGGAGCGAGAGTGCGGAAGAGAACGCTGTATCTGGGGAAAGTGTGTTTCAAAGCAAAGACATTTCCTAGAGCAAAACCCGACAAAGGTAATCCCTAGAAGACCCACTTCATAAAAACACCAACGAATGTTCTTCAGCCAGAAGGGTAAAACCAGACTTAGAAATTCAAATGCATGTGAAAAACCAAAGGCCATCAGCAAAGATAATTATATATGCATATTATGTATCTAGATATAATTATGGAAGATAATATAAATAAATATTACTTTGCTTTATCTCGCTCAGCTTATTTAAAGGTAATGTATGTAATGTATAAGGTAACGTATGTTAGTTATTTCACTGGTTGGCAATTACACATAGAAAGGTAATATATTTATAATAACCAGTTATTTCACTGGTTGGCAATTACACATAGAAAGGTAATATATTTAGTACTAAAAACTCAAAGGAGAGTTCTTAGTACTAAATACCTTTCTATATGTAGAAATAAAGCTCTTTGGAGTAAGGAAATCACTCTAGATGATAATTAAATCATCAGGAAGAAAGGGAGAGATACAGAAATGGAAAATAATAAGTTTAATATAAGAGACACTTCAAATACATATTATTCTGTTTTTTCTCTCAGCTTCTTAAAAGAATAAAATTATAAAAACCAATATCTGTAACAGTACATTATGGGTTTATAGCATATGAATGGAATATGTATACATAATAACTGTACAAAAAGAGAAAATAGAGCTATGTAGGAGTAACATTTTTTAACTCATTATAATTAAGTTAGTATAAATCTGTAAATTCTGATAAATTAAGATATGTATGGTGAGAACAACCACTAAAGATATGTCAAAATACTATATTAAAAACCTAAAGGAATTAAAATGTTACATTAGAATGCATTTGCATAAAGAAGACAGTAATAATGAGGGGGGGCTAAAGGAACAAATAAGATTTGAGACAAATAAAACACCAAAAGTTCAATGGCAGGTATTAATCCATCTATATAAATGATAAAATTAAAGGTGAATAAATTAAGGTATCTTATTTAAAAACAAAGATTGTGGGACTGGATTTAAAAAAAAAAAGTCCAACTGGCTAAAGGAAACATACATTACATTTAAAGAGACAGATTGAAAGTAAAAGGATAAAAAACAAACAGATACATCATGCAAATAGCAATCATAAGATAGCGGAAGTGCCTACATTAACATTGACAAAATAGATTTTAAAGCCCAAAATTCATTATAATAGAAATAGTTAGTGACATTTTATAAATAAAATGTTAATTCATCAGAAAGGCATAAAAATCATAAACATATATACAATTAAAAATAGGCCCTAAAAAACCAGGATGACTTAAGGAGTTTTGCATGTTGATACTTGTTTTTGGAAATCAAGGCTTGGACTAGAATGCAGGATCAAAGAGCAACATGGTGAACTTATACCACAATTTATTAATCCATTCATGGGTCAATGGGCACTTGGGCTTCTTCCATGAAACTTGGCAATTATGAATTGGGCTGCAATGAACAATCTGGTGCAAATACCTTTATTGTCAAGTGATTTTTGGTCCTTTGGATATACACCTAGAAGAGGAATTGCAGGATCAAACAGTAGGTCTACATTTAGATCCCTGAGTGTTCTCCAAACTTCCCACACCTATGGAGCATAATGCAAGTACAAGTTGGATCTATCAGGGGTAGGACATAAATGTCTTAATGCTATAATTGGGTAAATGAGGTGAAGGCTATGTTGATTAGTAGCATTCCAACTTGCTACACTCCAATTTGTACAAATAATCAAGACAATGAATCCCATAATGGCATAAATGTATGTGTAATCTATGTAGAAATGATTTAAAAAAAAAAAAGAGCGACATGCCATCTCTGCTCACCGGTCCATAGAAGCTAACCACTGAGCCGCTAAGGGACGGGTCCCTGGAGGAGCCCGCACTTAACCCAGCTACCATGTGACTCAGTCTAGTCTAATGCATATTGGTTAATAAAGCTGTTTTATTTTTCTTTCCTGTATTTTGTTCACAGGAATTTCTGTATAGGCTGGAGATGTTTTAATTGTTTTTTACTGATAATCGACAGAATTGCCCATATGACTGACTAGACTCATGCAGCAATATAAATAGTTGTTAATCTTTAATTAAAATTTTTGGATTATATTGCACAAAAAAATCAAGTAATTCTGTACTTCAATATTATTAAGCAAAATTTCAAACATGAAGAAATCATACACAAATCTAGACAAGAAAGTGTAATGAACCTTTATGCACCTATCACCTAGCTTTAAAATTAATAACTCTTGGCAACTCTTGTCTCATCAACATCTAAAACTACTTCTCCCTCATATAATTCCAAACAAACTGTGACATCATCTTTCATCTCTGTACATCATTTGATAAATATATCATTAAACACAGTCAACTACTCTCAAAACTTTTAGTTGATAAAAGAAGAGAGAAATATTCAAAGTAAACAAGGATCTCTGGACAATTTTTTTTTTTGCTATAAAATCTCAGCACTCTTTTCAACTTATTATTATTATTTTTTAGTATTTGGCCTTCAAAATGTACAGCAAGCAGAAAGTAATTCAAAATTGAGTGTAAATGATCCCCAAATAAAAATTACAAAAAATAATTTTAAATTTCCTTTACACTATTTATTATAGTGAGATCTGAATTTGAATGTGACTTATCCACTTAAATTTCCTTTTCTTTTTTTAAGAAAGACTCTCACTCTTGACCCAAGTTAGCGTGCTGTGCCATCAGCCTCGTTCACAATAACCTCAAACTCTTGGGCTCAAATGATCCTCCTGCCTCAGCATCCCTAGAAGCTGGGAATACAGGCACCTGCCACAATGCTCAGCTAATTTTTCTATTTTTAGTAGAAACGGGGTCTTCCTTTGCTCAGACTGGTCTCAAACTCCTGAGTTCAAGAAGTCCACCCTCCTTTGCCTCCCAGAGTGCTAGGATAACAGGTGTGAGTGATTAAGCCCGGACTTCAATTTCATTTCTTATTTTCTTTTTTCTTAAATATTTTTAAAGTAAGTAAAGTACTTGAAGGGAATTAATGTAATATTGAGCTTATTGGGCTACAAAAGAGCTTTCTCAAATTTAAAATTTATATTGTCATCAGTTTTAAAGCTTTTTAAATATTAAATAACAATGTTATCATATGCACGCTTATTTAGTACAATTCTCTCATGAAGAAGTTAAAAAACTAGCAAACCAAAATTCGCAAACAAACAATAAGTTATGATATTTTCATGATTTATTTTTTAAAGTCTATTTTATTTCTTTTATATCTAAACTGATATCAATGTATTTTATTCAGTCACAGATTATAATATACTTATGAAATTTAATACTTCATAAGTATTTCTGAGCTGTACAGTGTTCCAATTATTTATTTATATATGTGATTCTGTAAACAGAATTTTGTCTGTGATACACATGAAGGGCATTTTCAGAGCATAAGAGCTTGTCTTCATAGTCCTTGTAAAGAAAAATAAAATGGAAAAATACTAAATAGGAAAAGGATACACACACAAATATGTGTGTGTATATATGTATAACAAAACAAAGATTTCAAGGGATACATGAACTAGCTTTCAGCATAAAGCTTGAACTTTTCGGCAAAATGACCTATTTCCATTGCAAGCCTCTCATACCTAATTAGCCAAAAATAAGAGATGCTATTCTGCTTGCCCAAAGGTTCATTTATATCTTAATCTCTGCACTTTTCTCCATTGTTCCACACTCCTTCTATAAAATGAAAGATACAACTTCCGCTCTTTGCCTTTCTTGGTCTTACCCATAGTTCTTCAATCTTGGAATTTGCATTTTATTAACTTCAAATGCAAAGATAATCTACAGTGGACACACAATAAATCTTAATCCTTGTGATGATAGCTAAGAATAACATTTACTAATCTAACATCTTATTACATATTTGTGAGCTCATACTCTATAAATTTTTAAGAAAATGAGAAGTGTAGATGTGAGGTATTTGCTTATATCATATATGAGATAATATCAGACTGGTTTACCACAGAGCTTTTCATTTCTGCAAGTGAGAAGTATTTGATTCTTTGCCTAAAATGAGAGAGAAAATGCGGCATTATACAGAAATATACTAAGCGTAGGACAAAGATGCTGTGCTAGATTGCCTTACGATACCCAATTGTTCATTCTCTTCTCCCGGACATCTCTGCCCATTGCCAGAGAACCTTCACTACTTTCTGTGAAAGGAATCTTTCCCACCCCGTGGATGTTACATTTTAGTAGTGTGTGACTTGGTTTCGCCAATAAACTGTGAATTAAATAGAATTATGCTTCAGAAGATCTGAGTCTTTGTGCAGCTTCATCATGTGAGTATCTTTTCCAAAATAATAATGGATCCCTCAATCTGGGTGTTAGTATGAGGAAGACAAGTAGAATAGAGACACAGGCATTGGAAACTGACACGCTATTGTAAGCCACTTCTTCTCTTTTTTATTTTAACCAAAGATAGGAAGCTTTTTAAAAAAAAATCATCACAGAAACATGAATAATAGGCCTTGGATTTGTGATGAGTAAGGACAAACAAAGCTCCCATACTATCTATATTATACCTGTCCCTTGAGACAACTACTAGCCCCAGCATCTTACAAAGGAAGAGGTAGTTACTCCTAAAAAAAAAAAATAACTTCTTAATGATGCTAAGCTCTAAAACCTGAAATGAAAGTTCCAAGAGAGATTTATAGTCACATATTTAAGCAACAGTATAAGTAAGACTATTAACCGTATGAGTTTTCTATTGGGAAAAATTTACAGCAAAGAATAAGACTTTACTAAAGAACCAAAGGAATACATGAAGATATAACCTGTGCAAAGAGAACTTGAAAGTAGGAACTCCAAAGTCTGAAATATGTTAAATCAGCAGCTGACATACTGAAGTTGGGTTTATGTGCCAAAGCAGAAGACAACAAGGCTATAAAATCTGGTAATCAGTGGTACATTTACAGAGCAGGCAAAACTGGGGGTCCTGCACCAAAATCAATCATCATAGACTTAACAAATAAATTGCTATAACTCCTTCATAGGAAATCTGCCAGCTACCACTAGCTACCAGGTGAGTGGACAGTGGTTTTCCTGAATAATTTGCATATAGTAGTTGAAAGATATTTTCCCCATAGTGGTATCTATTGTGATTGAAGTGAATAAGAGAAAAAAGCCTTGGACCCTAGAAGAATCAGTTAAGTCCAAATATAAGAAGACATTAGTCTATAAATTTAACCAAAAAAAAAAAAAAAGAAAAAAACGAAAGGTTTACCTTCTGCGTTTCTACTGCTGCATTACAAATGACCACAAACTGCGTGGTATAGGATAGCATGAATTTGTCATCTTACTTTTGGTAGGTCAGGTCCAGTAAGACTCTCCAGACTAAAATCAAGTTGTCGGCAGGACCAGAATTCCTTCCGGGGGTTCCATTTCCTACTAATTCAGGTTGTTGAAAAATTCAATCCTTGTGGATATTACCCTAAGAGCTGTTCTCAGGATCTAGAGGTCACCAGCATTTTGTGTTTTTGGCCCCTTCATCATCTTCAAAGTCAGCAAGAGCAGGTTGATTCTCTGTCCAGGTTCCTCTTTCCCCTCTTTGCTCTAACCTTGTTAATAAAAGTTTGTTTTATTTTTTTACTTTTCAGAAATATTGGATTGGACCTACTTGGATAATCAAATTTAATTACACCATCTCAAAGTCTGCACCCTTAATTACATATGCATATTCTCTTTAACCCACTAAGGTAAGCTAGTCACAGATTCAGATGATTGAGGAAGACCATTACTTTACCATACTTGCTAAAATGCCAGTCTAGAATTAGTAAATGAAAGAGTGGGAAAGAAAAGAAATATAATTGTGAATAGACCCTGAACATTGCCCACACTATAGGGAACCTGAAATGCCCACACAACATCATGACTGGTTGAAAGGTAACTCCCCAGTTACCTGTGGCAAAGAGTGAAGACTAATAGACCCACTTCTAATCATATCTACTTCTTTCTTTGCTGCCTTTGCTGTAGAGGATATAAAAGCTAAATATTCCTTGTTCAAATAATAAGACACCAAATCCTGAATTTCATACAGTCTCCTTAGTACTAATGTAAATTTATTTATAGATCACCTATAGATGCTCAGACCTTTTAGATCTCCCCATTTTTAGATCACCTATAAAAATGCTCGGACTGATTGTTACTAATTAGATCTCTCAGACTCCCTACCTGTTGAGTAAGATTTGCGAAATATGACTCTATAAACTTTATTTTTAGCAAGATCCCAAAATAATTCTTGTTAACAAAATTAGGAAACTGCTGCTATAGTAGAGGTGAAAAACACCTTTGAAAAAACATAAAAAGGCATTAAATATAAAGGTCATATATGACAAACTTATAATTTAACATCACACCAAATGAGGAAAAGTTGTAATTCTTTCTTCTAAGATCTGGAACAAGACAAAGGTTCACTGTCTTGATGCTTTTATTAAATATAGAAGTTCTATATATCTCAGTTAGGTAAAGAAAGAAATGAAAGGAATCCAAAATAGGAAGGAATTAAGTTAAATTGCCCTTGTTTACAGACAATATGATCTTATACATAGAAGATCCTAAAAACTTCACCAAAACCATTTAGAATTAAAAAAAAAATCCAGTAGAATTGCAGGATACAAAACCAACATACAAAAAATCTGTAGTACTTCTGCATAAAAACAGCAAAATGTCTGAAAATGAAATCAAGAAATCCCCATTCCAAAAGCTACAAAACCCCACAAAACTTAGAAATAAATGTAACCAAGGAAGTAAAAAGATCTCTTCACTGAAAACTATAAAATGTTGGTGAAAGAAATTAAAGATGACAAAAATAAATGAAAAATATCCCATATTCATGGATTGGAAAAATTGATGTTTTTAAAAGGTCCATATAATCTTCTATGGTTTGAATGTGTTTCCCAGTGTTCAAGTGTTGAAAAATTAATCCTTAATGCAAAAGTGTCAAGAGGTGAGACCCTTAAGAGGGAAGAAATCATGAGGTAAGGTGTTTACTCTCAAGAACGATTAGCTCTGTGACTGTGGGTGCTGTTTAGTTACTGTGGGAGTGGGTCTGACAGAAAGATATGTTCACCTTCACTCATTTTTGAGCTCACTCACCATGCAATCTCCTTTGCCATGGAATGATAGACCAAAAATGTTCTTGCTAGATGAGGGTACCTTAATATTGGACTTGTAAGATTTCAGAACTATGACAAAAAAAAATTTTCTTTTAAATTACCCAGTCTATAGTATTCTGTTATGGCAACACGAAATGAATTAAGACACTGCTCAAAGCCATCTATGTATTCAATGCAATTTATATCAAAGTTGCAATACTATATTTTACTAAAATAGAAAAAAGCAACTCTAAAATTATATGGAACCACAAAAGACTTTAAATAGCCAAAGCAATCTTGAGTGAAAAGATAAATCTTTATAAAGATAAAATAAGGGAAGCATTGCATTCCCTTATTTCAAAATATAGTAAGGGATTGTAACAAACTGGTCAACATATGAAGGTGGTCAACATAAGGAACTAGGCCTTAGTATATGTGGCACATGTCTAATCTATGAAAATCAGGTCAACATAAGACAGGGGTCAATGTAAGGAAGAAGGCAATGATAGAGATTCTACTGCATATTATAAAGCAATTATTTTCAAAACATAGTGGTGCTAAATAAAACCACACACATAGGACAATGGAACAGAATAGGAATAAATTCATGTATTTATGGTCAGTTGGGCCAACAGCACACAATTGGGAAATGAAGCTCACTTCAATAAGTGGTGTTGCAACACTAGATATCTACATGAAGAAGGATGAAGTTTGAACCATATCGTTTATCGCATCAACTAAAAATGGATTCCAGACTTAAATGTAACACCTGAAACTGTAAATCACTAGAAGAACACATACGGGCAAAGCTCTATGACGTTGGTCTGGATACTGATTTTTATGGAGTAAAGCCCAAAGCATAGGCAACAAAAATAGACAAATGTGATTACATCAAACTATAAAGATTCTGCACAGTAAACAAAACAATCAACAGAGGGAAGAGACCACCTATAGAATTGGGAAAAATATTTGCAAGACATACACTGGTAAAGGGTTAATTAATGTCCAAATACAGTATATAAGGAACTCAAACCGCTCAATATTAAAAAAAAAATCTGTTTAAAACCATGGGTAAAGGACCTAAGTAGACATTTCTCAAAAGAAGACATGCGAATGACCAACAAGTTTATGACAATATCACTAAACAAATAAATGCAGATTAAAACTAAAACTACAGTGAATCACCACCTTAAATCTGTTCAAATCGCTATTATGAAAATCACAAAAAATAACAACTGTCAGGGAGGATATGGAGAAAAGGAAGCATTGTATGGTGTTTGAGGGGATGTAAATTAGTACGTCCATTATGAAAGGCAGTATGGAGGGTCCTCAAAAATTAAAAATAGAACTACCACACAATCCAGCAATCCCATTACTGGGCGTATATCCAAATAAAATCAAATAGAGATGTCAAAGAGACATCGGTACTCCCATGTTTACTGAAGAATCTCTCACAATAGCTGGATACAGAATCAACCTAAGTGCCCATCAAAAAATGATTGGCTAAAAAATGTCACATATGTACAGTGTATACTAACACACAAACACTCACATACACACTCACACACACCCCATGGATGAACCGGGAGGACATTACATTACAGAATGGGGCTTACAAGGGTTTGAGGAAGATTAGAGGAAGATTAGGGAGCAGATAGTAAAAGGATAGAAAATTTCAGTTAGATAAAAGGCATAGGTTCAAGAGAGCTATTGTCCACCACGGTGATGATGGTCAACAACGTGTCATAGTCTTGAAAATTGCTAACAGAGTAGATTTTAGGTACTCTTGTCTTCCTCACACACATGCAAATATATTAGGAAATTCATGTTAAGTAGCTGAATTTAGTCTTTCCATAGTGTGTACATATTTTTTTCTTTTTTTAAAATTTTTATTAAATTATAATTGTGTACACTGGGGCAATCATGGGGCACAATGTGCTGACTTTATATACATTCTGAAATATTTTCATTGAAGTATTTAACATAGCCTTCATGGCCTTTAAATCACTATATGAAAACATTTATATTCTACATTTAGTAATTTTCACCTGTACCCTTCTAAGATGCACCATAGGTGTGATCCCATCATTCACCCACCCTTCACCCATCCTCCCCTTCCCCTCCTCTCCCTTGTCCCTTTCCCCATTTCTTGTGCTATAACTGGGTTTTAGCCTTCATATGAAAGCTATAGATTAGCTTCATAGTAGGACTGAGTACATTGGATACTTTTTTCTTCCATTCTTGAGATACTTTGTTAAGAAGAATGTGTTCCAGCTCCATCCATGTAAACACAAAAGAGGTAAAGCCTCCATCTTTCTTTAAGGCTGCATAGTATTCTATGGTATACATGTAGTGTGTACATATTTTAAATCAACATACTGTACATGATAAATATATATATATTTTGATCATAAATAGACAAAATTAATTAAAATAAAAAATTTAAGAAGTCATTGAATAAGATAGATCAAGGAAAATCAAATTGCCCTTGGCAGGAAACATACGATTAAATTTAGTAATTACCTTTTGTTAATTCAATCTGTAGGAGACAAAGAACAAAATATATTCTAACAACTCCAACTATTTTTTTCTTACCTTATAACTATCACTAAATACCTTATTTTGAGAAATTAAGCAGAACTATACTGTAACCTCTGATACAAGACACAGTCAACATTGAATGAAAAGTGAAATATCAAATGATTACTAAAATTTATAATACTTTTGAAATAAAAAGTCAATTTAACATTTAGTTTCAGCAATTGTTAAACTTATATTTCCACATCTAGTAGGAATGTCATACTTCAGTTGTTATATAAGTCCAACATCCATGCTCTCTGAACAATTAAAGAATTTAAGGAGTCTGTGGGAGGAATAATTTCTGTTCATATAATTTCAAATTATACAAAAATGTCTTTTTCATATTCTATATCTTCATAGAATGAGCTGAGTATGAGCATAAACATATTTTCAACTAACTTTTAATTTCCATCAATCTATGAAATAATTAATACTTACAACTAAAATCCTATTGAGAAACAACAATATTTAACAATGATCAGATGTAAGAGAACGTTATTTTTCAAATGTCAGTAAAACACCAAGTATGATGAATTATAAGGTTTGCAGGAACAACGTGAACTAAATTTAGATCCCTGACAATTAGCTTACTTATTTTGGTTTCACCTTCCCATATCAGCAGAGAACAATTTTAAGGACATTACAAAGCAGTAACAAATTTATAGTATCATTTTTCTATGCTAGTAATAAAAGAAAAAGTCTAATTAAGTTTCTCTGCAGAACCATCATGGCTATTCTGAACAGTCTGTTAATAAACAAATGCCTGGCCTTGTAAAGGTGCCAGTGTGATCTATATATAGGCACACGGCAGGCAAGGAAAACTGTGAAGAAGGCCGAGCCTGAGCCTTCAGTCACCCTGTAAATCACTCCTGCTTCATTCTCCTGATGATAATAGGATCAAAATGAATGAGGGGTGGCAAACTCACCAAGGGTCCTGAAAGACAGATACAAATCAAGCTGCACAGCCTCACTATATATAATAGTAAATATTAAAATTGTAGATTTCCAGAGGTAGGGCATGAAAAAATGGACAATATAGTCAGAAAATACACATATTGTAGGCCAAATGGAGGCAGTTTAAAATTTTACAAGTTTTCTACAAGGTGTGTTTGGGTGGGAGTTGGTATTTCAGTAAATTTGTACAAAGGCGAAATCTAATAGAGACTTGATTTATCTTGAAATAATATGATTGTTTTACTTGCTTCTTCTTTTAAAATGGATATGAATCTTACCTAGTAAAAGAAATTAGTTCTCCTAAATTTCTAATCTGCAAGTTTTGAAACTTATTTAGCTTGGTATCTCTAAATACTGGAAATATTTTTATTATGTATGACCAGCTCCCTGGTCGTATTTCTGATACTTAGAGAATTAGCATACCTTGTCAAAATTAAGGGCTCTGATTTTTAGGAAAAAAAGGTACGAATGTAATCCCGAGGGCTTTCACACACCCAGACATATAAGAAGTCTGAAACGACATTCTTAGCAGGAAATTCAAGGCTCTGGATGCATATTGGGCACCTGAGTTTTTAATGGCCAGGACAGCAAACTGACCTTTCTAAGTTTCATACACAGAACTTTTGGTCCTAATGGTGGGCTGAGTCAATATGCCTAGCTTTGTGTTCCTACCCATAGGGATGCATCACCTGCTCAGATTCCTAAAAGATATAATTTTAGGTATCATTAAAAAGAGAAAAAAAAAAAAGAAAAGAAAAGGGGCATCAGAAGGCTCGTGCTTTAGTCGCTGTCCCTTTACTGAGGAGGCTATACTCCCGAGGAAGTCACCATTCTCTCAATATTTCCGATTTCTGTCTATGGACGCAATGGCACCGTTCAACCTCACTGTGTGGAAAACTTCTGTTTTCCACCCAGATCTCCATACATGCGTCCTGGCATTACTGATTCAACTCCTCAAGCATCGCTACTCTTTTGCTCCCAGAAATCCACAGCTGCATCTCTTTGGAGTACTTGTTAGGGAGTTAGCGCGAGGGACAGGAGGCTCCCACCTCGGTGCTGCTCACCGTAATTTTGCCCGTGGGATTGCTCACATACAGGGAGGAAGAAAGGCCCTACGAATCTACACTTGGAACTGAACATGCCAACTGCGAAAGGATGTAGAAGACGCCCTAGCCTAACGAAGGTACGATGGAGGTGACCTCTAAAGGTGACCTAGCCTGAAGGCTAATTATCATATCATTAACTTAAATCTACATTGCTGTCCACATCCCCCAGTGCGTTTTCCAAGAGGCTCGTGGGAGGTTCGCCTAGGCAGGAGACTGGTTGCGTGGTTTCCTCCGAACCGCATGAAAGGCCCAACTCCTGCAGTGTGAACGAGAAGCCCCGCTCTGCATAGGCAAGGCACTTTTTCCTTGCCTTGAAACCCAGCATTTTTGGTGCCTTGACGTGGATCATACTACCTAGAGAAGCCTAACTTGGATTATTCCACCTAGATAAAGCAATTTGCCTTTTCCATAAAGATTCCTGACTGGAATGTTGCTACAAGCCAATTGTCTTTTTTTGACAAAGACACTCAGTGACCAGTGTTCCAGAGGCCGCCAGCACCCACTTTCTCTATTCAGACTCCAGGGTAGATCTCGTGTCTAAACCTGGGTGTGTGAAAGTGGGACATGGCCCTCATGGTACGGGGGAAGTTGTTCATTCTGCTTCACTTGAGGGAAAACGGCTCTGGTCTTGTGCTTCTGGGATTTGTTTTGGATTTGGTAATATACTTTTCTTTGTTATCTGATAGGGCGCTAACTTCCCTTCCCAAATTAAAGCTAAACAATTTTCCCCCTTTGGTTTTCGCCTACACTGAGCTGCCATGTATCTCCCACATGTGGGACAGTTAAACAGAGTGGAGCGTCCATAGTTGTGCACCTCCCGACACAGACCACCTCTGTATTGACCCATTTGTTGCAGCCCCTTGGGTGGTCGACTTGCAGAAGCTCCACTGTCCTTACACCCAGAGCTTTACCAGGCCTCTGTCCTTCACCTTTAAGATGCTCTTTTGCTTCATTGCAGGAAGTTCCTTCCAAACAGGTTGTTAATGACCGCAGATAACATTGTCCTAGCACTTGTGAAAAATATCTGAGACCCTCTTAGGTTTGAGGGGGTTGTGCACAGTCCCTCCTCCTATAAATCGGAAAGGAGAGATCTGTATGGATCAGCCGTGGTCCCAGACTGCTGCCTGGGGACACTCAGTCCTAACAGACCTAGTGGGTACAGCCTCTCTCCTTCCCCGCTTGCTAGCTCCCCCGTTTTTGCATGGTCTGATATCTGGAAGACCAGCTCTCCAGACCCAGTGCACCCCCTTTTCTGATTTCTACGTTTGAAAGGAGCTTGGTAAATACAAGTTTCTATCTCAACTATTTCAGTGAAACAGTTCTATGCTTATGCAGGTAAATTTGGTTAGTAAACCATTAGTCAAAATTTCTTAATTCATGCAATGGTGTGAGTTAGAATCCAGTGATATATCTGTAAGATGTGAAAATTCAGAATTTTATAGCTTTGTGCATTGAAATTAGAACCTTCTCTATAAGATTCTTATAGAGAATTATTTCTATAAGTTATAAAACAATTAATTCTTTCTATAAGTTATGAAACAATCCAATAGAACTATAGAAATAGAGCAAGGCTTATCTATTTGAAGAGTGTCACAAACTTGTATATTTCTTCTAGCCACCATTATAAATATGGATTTATTTTTAAAAAGCTGTTACTCTTTGGTGGTTGTTTAAATAAAAATTAGGCTTTAAAGAAAACACTAAATCTGTTCAATTGCCCAGTATCTATAATTCTTAGAAAATATAAACATAAAAGTTGTATGAAACCACACATGTTCAAAACTTACAGTAAAGTGAATACAGGCAGTTCCCAAGTTACAAATATCTGACTGACATACAACTCTCATTTAACAAACAGAGGCTATTCCAGGTAATAGTTATAGGTACCCATTCGAACATACATACAAACTCAGCATAAGAACAAAAATATAGAACCTATCTTGTTTGTAACCCAGAGACTGCCTGTGTATATAATGTTTGCAAGTTCACATGATAAGAACCTGAGAATGCCAAGAAACACAAGATTTGGTTGTGGGTAGTAAATAATCAATTTTGCTTATTCAACAGGAAAAATCAATTTCTAAAATAAATTTTAAGAAATCATTGGACTTACAGAAATAGTTTATTTCAAAAAATTCACCGATATCATAGTCATTGTTTTTTCAATGTCCAGAAATATCCTTTTAAATGTTTTACTCAAAGTGTCATAAAAGATGCAGAGCCGACAGCAGGCTGCGTCTTGCTCTACAAGTCTCTTGTTCCACTTTGCCTTTTTTTATGCAGTTTCTCTTCTAGAAACCCTGTTACACAGCAGCTAGTTTGGATTTGGTGGAAAATGGATAAAATTTATAAAAATGGTAACGGTAAAACTGTAAATCTACATTGCCTGCTATGCATTGCCCTCATCAAAGAAACACACACACACACACAAACCATATACAGTGAGAAAGAGAGACAGCACAAGAGAGTGTCACTCTGTTGCCCCAGGCTAGAGTTCAGTGGTGTCAGCATAGCTCACAGCAACCTTAAAGTCATGAATTCAAGCAATCCTCTTGCCTCAGCTTCCCAAGTTGCTGGGGTTACGGACACCACAACACCTCAATAACTTTTTTCTACTTTTAATAGAGATGGGGATCTCAATTTGCTAAGGATGGCTTTGAACTCATGAGCTCCAGCAATCCTCCTGCCTTGGCCTCCCAGACTGGCTATGATTGCAGGTGTGAGCCACCACTCCTGGCCTAAATCAATAAAGACTTTTCTATACCCCACTGCTCACCCCACTGTTTGATTTTTGAAATTAAGAAGACCTTAAATTTTTTTAATATTCTTCAGTCAGCAAATAATACAGCAAATGTTTTGGAGAGGTAGAGAAGATACAAGATCATCCCAAACTATGCTTATAGACAGCACTTCATGTTAACAAATATTTGTAGATTATAACTGAGTTGACAAAAGTTGAGAGGGAGAGAAAAGATAATCTTCAGTGAAAAAGCATAGTTATAATCATAAATTTAAAAATTATTTATTCTCAGGGACAGTGCCTTCTGAACCTCACCATGTGACATTTATCCCTTTAACTGCCCTTCTTAAGCTGACTGGCTTCTAAAGAGATCAAATTTATGTGGTTTCATGCAAGGCCTTTTAAAAATAAATCTAAAGAATAGAGTCGTGTATAAATTGCATGGGGAATGTCAGCTCTGAAGAGTGATCAGTGCCTGGGAGGATGGAATAATGAAGGGCATGAAGGCTAAATTTTGATATAACCTCAATGCCACAACCCACTTCCATCTTTCATCCTTAAAATACCTCTTTCATATGTCAAATGATGGCTAATGAATAGTATATGAAATAATAATTATCTCAATGATCATTATTAATGCTCATTGAGTCTACAGATCTCAAGTCACTTGCAACTATAATTATCCCATTCTTTAAGGTTTCTGAATCTCTCTGTAGTTAATGCAGAGGTAACATACTATTTAACAATTTAATTTATGAGACTCTTTGTCTCTAAAATAAAGTATAAATCTACTACAGGCAGTTTCTGTAACTTTTATAATTTAAAGAGTTATTTTTCTGTCTCCTGTGGTACAGACAACAGTCTTAGAAATATTTTAGGTGTTCAAAGTAAAAATAAATGCACTTATAAATAAATGACTCGCTTCATTTGATATTCACTAAATTTTGTCAAATAATATCCTAACTAAAATTCTAAAACTTTTCATTTCTGCCCAGCAATAGAACAAAAGAAGAACATTTCGAGCTGAGAAGCATCATCTTTAGCGTGTGTGTTTGTACTTCTCCTGATGTAATTCTGTTAGAGACCAGCATGCTGATTTTAAAAATGGGGGAAATAGAAATCAGAGAGGTAAAGTAGTTTTCCTTTGAAACTCATAATTCAAACTGAAGTCAGGCTTGTTGGGTGCCCAAAACTATGCTCTTAGCCCAGACACCTTAACAGTGATTTCCACATCTATCTACACGGTCTCTACCTCTGTTTCTTTACCCGCATGCCATATATTGCCTTGTTTCATAATGAACAGTGATCTAACCAGATGTATGCTTTTGGCAATTTCGCCATACACATGTATCACAACATGTCTCTGTAGTTCATAAGGAACAAAACATTGGTGTAATTTTTGAGTAAGGAGTATATTTTTAGAAGCATAAATAAACTCTTTGATTCATAATTGAAAAAAATGACCAGATATATTGTTGCCCAGAATCTCATAGACAGGAACAAAGTGGATTAGTGTGCTTGACTCTCTATTTGTTGTTTTGAGTTCTTTTATCCATTTTGTGTTAAGATATCTATCCTAAAATCAGTTTGTAAAATCACAGGGAATTGGGCTGACTTTGACTTTGAGGAAGTATAATTGTAAGCATTTTATGTAAAATGATTTAAGCTCAGAATTGCCATACTAGTGATTTACTATATGTTACCTTAAATGTTCCTTACTTTCTTTGTGGATTTGTATTAAGGTTTTTATTGTGGTACCCTAAAGGATAAACAAGGGATGGGAAAATTATTCCAATATGGTAAGGATGTTATATTTTCATCTTTAACCAAAACTGAGAAACAATGCATTACGTAGCTATGATCTTTTTTAAACATCTACATAACTACTAAGATTATTTTTCTGGTCGCATATAAATGTGTAAATAAAATAAATAATTTATAATATTGCTAATTAAATTTTGCCTAAAGTGAATTTCCTTAACATGTTTTAAAGAACATTTTTAAAAACTTAACACAGTAGCCCCTTCAGAATGCTTAACAGTCTGAAAATGATAGGTTGCATCCTTAAGCAGGCTATATTACATAGATATAATGAAAATATGTCAAAATAAAACTCATTTTGCAATTTTATCACATCAGCAATTGAATTGGCATTTTATTTTGAAATTCCTTTGTATGATACCGACAATTTATTTAGCCCTTGAAACAAAGATAGAACTGGTTTTGTTTGTAACTTAGGAAATATAGGATAGTTAGAAATGGATACGTTATTATATTTTATGAGTTTTAGAGTAATCAGAAACATAAAAATAGTCCTCTGGAGCTGTAAGAAATAAAATCATGCTTGTTAAAACATTGGGTACAGATTCTGTAACCTTTGTAACATAAGAGGGATTACATTGTCTTGCAAATGAGCTATTCATATACAATTTCTTCAAAATATAGTATCAAGATAACAACCTCTTTGAACTTACATGCTTATTTTCCAAAGCTTATGTTTTTCTGAAATATTTTTGAAACCTGTATTAGAGGGCATATAATTATCCTGTCGTGTTTTGTTTTCTATATACATTTTCCTAAAATTCTACCTACAGGTCTTCAAATTTGGAGGGGAGAAAGCACTATTAGTGTGTACTATTTATGTCTTCCATTCAGCAACAAGAAAAGATGACAGAAAATACATAAGTGTTAGAACAATGACAATAACAAAAGTACTTAAATTCAGAAGGTACTTGATTGCTGCAGAACAGTAAGAAGTTGGATTATATTTCTTTACATTTGCATGGGACCTGGAATTCATAAAGTGTATAAGCATGTTATCTCATTTAATTCTTACAACAACTGAATGACATATTTAATGTTACTTTCTTCCACTTAATTGGAAGAGGAGTGAGCCTTACAGAAGTAAAACAAATTAATCAAGGTCATGATGATAGGTTTTTATTTTTTTATTTTTTTATTTCAAATCAATATGAGGGTCCACATTTTTAATTACATTGTTCTCACTCCAGAGTAAAGTTCCTGTTGTAAAAAAGCGCCTCACCCAGGGAGGTATGTATACACCCTCACAATGTGCCCAGTAGGTGAGATCCCACCATGTGCCCTCTCTCCTCTGCCAATCATGCTCCCCCTCCCCCTGCCCCTTCTCTCCTCCCTCAACTCCAGTAGCCAATTGTATTTGTGTTCATAAGAGCAAGTAATTGTTTCATATAAGTATTGAGTATACTGGATACTTATTTTTTCCATTCTTGTGATACTTCACTAAGAAGAATGGGTTTCAAATCCATCCAGATAATTGTAAAAGATGTAAAGACCCCATGTTTTTTAATGGCTGAATAGTATTCCATGGTATACATTTACCATAATTTGTTGATCCATTCATAGGTTGATGGACATTTGAGTTGCTTCTATGACTTGGCAATCATGATAGGTTTTTAATTAAAAATATAGCTCATCGTCTACTGTATACATTTTCATTTAGCTTTAGTGAAGTATTATAAGCTTCTGAACATATGTATTTTAATGAAGTATTACGTGACAGTACAAATATGGTTTTATTTTTAATTTTTTGCATACATAATAGTTGTACATATTTAGGAGTATACATATTTTGATATAAGCATACATGTGATAATCAAATATGTATTACTGAGATATTCATTATCTCAAATATTTATCAATTCAATATTTTGGGAACATTCAAAATCCACTCTGAGTTATGTTGGAATATATAATAAATTATTATTAATCATAGTTATTCTTCTGTAGTAGCAAACACTAGGTTTTATCCCTGTTATTTATTTATTTTTTACCTTTATCCAATCTCTCCTTATATCCCCTTCTCACAACCCTTTCAACCCTCTGGTAACTATTATTCTGCCCTTTTCTACCTCCATGAGATAAATTTTTAGCTACCACATGGGTAAGCAGTATTAGTCTCTCTGTGTCTAGCTTATTTTGGTTAACATAATGTCTTCCAGTTCCATCCATATTGTTGCCAATGACAGGATTTCATTGATTTCATGGCTAAATAATATCCAAATTGTGTATATGTACCACATTTTATGCACTTACCTGCAAATAAAACTAAAGAAAAAAGGATGCCCAGAATTAGCTTTTAAATGTGTATATGTAAACCCATCATAATAATAAGGACTAAAAAATTACTGATGGGAGTATTAAACATTATTTAATTTTTGTATTTATTCAAACATTGTTATTAAGTGATTGATTATGTTTTACCTACTATTTTAGATTAGGGAAAAACAAACAAAAAAAACCTACAGATGAATAAAGTATAAACTCCCTTTGTTGGGTTTAATGGCTTATACCTACAATCCTAGCACATTAGAAGGCCGAGGCAGGAGGATCACTTGAGGTCTTTAGTTCAAGACTAGCCTGGGCCGCAAAACAAGGCTTTGTCTCCACAAAAAATAAACAGATTGCCTGGGTACATTGGCATACAGCTGTACTTCGGATTGGGTGACAGAGGTGGAAGGATCCCTTGAGCCCAAACATTAAAGCCTACAGTGAGCTATTAGCATGCCTCTGCTCTCTCGCCTGGACAATACAATAAGATAACCTTGCTCTAGGAAAACATGTAAACCTTTTTTGGTAAGATCAGCCTAAAATTGGAGTAACATCTATTCACTGTTATAAAGAGGGTCATATAACATCACACATGAGTAGACTCTAATCATTCTAATTAAGAGGGCTATTCTTCATTGAATTCTATATCTCTGAACTAGCAAAAGATGATAAAAACTCTTCCAACTATTTTTGAAGTGAATATTTACAATTAATTTATAACTTGAGGGATATGTAGACATTGATGGACCTAGGGGAGCCATATGAGCTTGTGGTTTTTGACTAAGATATACAATGACAGACAGGAAACGTAACCCCACAGCAGTCATGGTGGTGGAATTGGTGGAAAGACTTATTAAGTCATTGCTAAGCTGAGAAGAGCTCACAGACGTAGAGGCTGTGCTCAAGTTGATCATCATCGTGTTGAACTAAGGAAGATGAGGAGTAAGAAGACAGCAGGAGAAGAAAGCCAGAATTTAAGAATTCAGCAAATGAGAAGGTTCTGGGTATGACCTGTAAAACAGATGCTTAACAAACAATAGAGTAAATTATATCCGAGTATAAATCAGGAGACCATATATCAAATGTTTGAAATGGATTAACAGAGAGGGTGTTGAAACCATAGATAAATAGTAAAATTCAACAAAAAATTTGTAATATCTGCTACATCTAGGAAAAGGAATCTAATATGTAAACGAATTAGAGAAATAGAGTCAAATTCACTTATTTACTTAATGAGTCATTTAATAAATGTTAGTGGAGTGACCATTATATGGTAAATACTTACTAAAACATGGTACATGTGACAAAAATGGTAGCCATATAAGAATAAAAATCATTTACAAATACTATGCCAGAAAAACCTGACTTATGCTGCAGAAGCAAACATTTCTAACATTTTATTAGATTTACTCAGTAACAACACTGTCCTTGTTGCTGCTACATACCCAGTGATGTTTGGGAGTGAGGCTCTTCTCAGCACAGCAGCTGAAGGATTCAGACTGGCAGACCTTCATTTGGTCTTCTGCTTCCATTATCTCAAGTAAGAAGAAAGAACAAGGTGAGCCACTCACTGGCTTTTAAAATTTCCATTCCAAAATGACAAAATACCTCCTACTGTCATTTTATTGGTCAAAATAAGTCACATGACCATTACTAACCTCAAACAGAACCAGAAAATATAACCTTGACATTTTCCAAGTGTAATGAGAATGTATGTGAATAGCTCTAGTGATTACTATAAGCTCTAGAGCAGGATCTGAGGTTGTGCTTTTACTAAGTGTAACACAAAATAAAAGAGAAGTTCTGGTCGCCAGATCTAGCACGACTCCTATGCTTCCCTCCTCCTTGTGTTCATGCCTCTGTAAATCTCCTTACTTGAGGGCTGGTGTTACTTGTGACTTGCTTCTAACAAAAATAATACTTCACAGGCAATTGTCTTAGTCTGCTCAGGCTGCCATAACAAAATGTCATAGATTGGATGCCTTAAATACTAGAAATTTATTCTTCACAATTTGGAGACTGGGCAGTACAACATTGAACTTCTGGCTGATTTAATTTCTGATGAGAGTTACTTCTTGACTTGAACAGATGATTTCTTACGTGATCCTCACATGGCCTTTCCTAGTTCATGCATGTTGAGAGAGAGAGGAGCGATAAAGAGAGAGAAAGAGATTTGGTGTCTGTTTATATAAAACACTAATCCTGCCAGCTCATGGAGGGACAGCTAGTTATCCATAACAACAATGGATGCCATTTCAGTGACAATGCTACATGATATTATAAGATCTGTCTTCCTACAAAACTCTGCTTTCATTGTTTAATGAAGCAAGACACCGTTTTGTTATGGGCTGGCTTATGAAAATAGCCACAGTGCAAGCAACTGAGGGTAATCACTAGACCACAACCAGCAAGCAATTGTGCTTCTCAGTGTAACAGGCTGCAAAGAGCTGGATGCTATCAGCCACGTGGGCTTGAAAAAGATCGTTCCCCATTAGATGAAAATGCAGCCCTGGTCAAAACTGTAATTACAGTATCACATGATCCTGAAGCATAAAACTTCTCTAAGCCATGCCCACACTCCAGATTTGCAGAAACTGCGAGAAAATAAATATGGGTTGTTTCAATCTACTGTATTTGTGACAATGTTGTTACACAGAAATAAATGAATAATACAAGTATGATTTATGGAGTGATTAATTCCTTTGTATGTGATGTCATGGAAAACTTCAAAAATAGAATTGGACTTGAACACAATATTTGAAAATGTAGGAGCAGTGGTCTTTTGGCTGATCAAGCTCTTCTTTTCCTACAATTTTTAGTAGGAATGTACTAACATTGCAAAATCCTGAGATGGGGAGGAAATGTCCAGAAAAATTCAGGCTATGTTCTTCTTTCTGCTCTCACAGAATATCCTGTGAGAACAGGATATTCTGCAACACTTCATTCAGCTCAGTGATCCAAGTTTCACCTGTGGTATGTAAACCCAGGATGGAGAGCTTTGGGGTCCTTGACGCTGGTGTAATGTGCAGCACATGGAGATGAGATTCTATCCATCCTCGACAGCTTTCCTGAGCCTTGGAGGACTGACTGGCCATCGATTGTAGGCGTCTGAGTATCTTTTCTGTCTATCTCTGAGTAATAAACCTGCTTTGCCTGATTCATTTGCATATTATCTCACCAAACTAGACCAAAGAACCTCTGCAGAAAATAAGTAGGAACATTTAAGAAACCAAGAATTGAAGATAAGAGAGAAATAACAAGGTATAAAAGTGTAAAAGGAAGTGTGTGGAAGGAAATAGCAGTAGTAGACATTGCTAGCATAAAAGGAATACGTACAAGAAAATGTGAGAGGAAATTTAGGCAAAAATCTGTCTAGAATACATGTGAAAGAAACAAAAAGGATATCAGGTAAAAGGCTGACATGTTTCAAATTATGAATTAGATATGCAAAAGGCATTTTTTATTCTATCTGAAAAAAATATATATGTATAGTTTCCAGGTTTTGTTTTAATAGCCAGCAAATATGAAAACACTTCGATCAACTACATGAGTAATACAAAACATTCTTTATATTTATTTTAAATCATAGTACATATATCTTAACAATATGATAAATCAACTCTTATTAAACAACTAAAATAAGCTCTTTGTTTTCTGGGATAATTTCTTTAATAACTAAAAATAATACCTGTATGTAAAATCATTTAAATTTTGTAAACTTTATGCATTTCATAGTTGTTTCAATCATCTATTGATATATTATATAACAAGCCACTACAAAACTTAATGACTTGAAATGAGATCAATTTGTCTCTCTTAGAATGTGATGCATAGGTTCTGCTGGACGCCCCTTCTGCTACTTGAGAACATGAGACAGGAGCCGAAGTCATTTGCTTGCTGTATTTGGCAGGTGGGCAGGCTGACTTAGAGATCCAAGTCACCATCATGCCTATGTCCAACACCCCAGTGTTCTTCCATAGGCTTCCCCACATGGTGAGTTTGGACTTTCTTACAGCATGTTAGTCTCAGGGAACTTACTTTTACAAGAGGCCTAACATCCCCAAAGGACACATTTATGCAAACTGTCAAGCTTCCTAAAGTCTAAGCACAAACAGAATTAAAACCACTACTTTTGCCATAGTCTTTTTGTCTAAGACAGGCTGATTCACGTTCAAATATAGAGATAAAAATTCTGCTTCTTCATGGGAGAAGGTGGGGATTGATGGTGGGCATTTTGGGTTATTATCTGCCTCAATTAGTAGATAACATGCAATTAGTAGATAACATGCTTATTTTAATCAAATACATGTATAATTAAAAAATAAAAACTCCATGTTCATAGCTAAATATTAGGATTTGAAGAATTAGAACTTAAAGAATTACAAAATTTTATTTGAAGATTATTAATAGGTCCAGAGTTGAAGCAATCACCTGTTAGAACATAAAACTAGAGTTAAAAAAACAGAATTATGCTTACCAAAGTCAAAAATATGTTTCACATATACCCCAATTGTCTTTTTAATCATAAAGCTACTTTTTCTAACATGGCCTATCAATTTATAATTTTGAGTTCTAATAGTTTTGAAAACTAATGAAAGGTATTTCTGGTCTCCTTTTAAAGACTGGTAGTGCATATTAATATGTACTGAGAAATGAATATCACTAAGAAATGAAAACTACTTTGCAGAAAATCTAGTAATCAACCAGAGTGTCCCTTATTGTGTTTTAGTCTAATAAGATGCAAAGTTATTTATGGATTTATAATCTATCTCAATAAACAATTAATATGAATTGGCAGAATAATTTGGTCCATTCACATATTAATAATTTATAAATTTTAAATTACTGTAATTGAAATATTCATCACCTTTAATATTTGTTCTTTCTTTACACTAGAAACATTTTATTTATTTTCTTTTCTGGCTATTTTGAAGTAAACTGTAGATTAGTGTAAACTATTGTGACCCTCCTAATCTAGCAAAAACTTTTTTTTATGTCTTCTGTTATCCCAGGGACGAAAGGCTGGTTTAGCATATGCAAGTCCATAAACATAATTCACTATATCAACAGAAGCAAAAACAAAGACCATATGATCCTCTCAATGGATTCAGAAAAGCATTGGATAAAATTCAGCATTCTTTTCTAATTAGAACACTTAAGAATATAGGCATAACTGGCACATTTCTTAAACTGATTCAAGCCATCAGTGAGAAAGCCACACTTAGTATTATACTGAATGGATTAAAACTGCAAGATTTTCTATCTAGACCTAGAACCAAACAAGGTTGTCCTCTATTGCAACTACTATTCAACATAGTGCTGGAAGTTTTACCCAATACAATCAGTCAAGAGAAGAAATTAAAGGGCATTCAAATGGTAGCAGAGGAGGTAAAAATTTCACTCTTTGGAAATGATATGATCTTATACTTAGAGAACCCCAAAGACTCAAGCAAAAGACTTCTGGAAGTGATCGAAAAATGCAGTAATGTCTCAGGTTATCAAATCAAGACCACAAATCAGTAGCCTTCCTATATGCCAATAATAGTCAAGATGAGAAGCTAACAAAGGACTCCCTTTATAGTGACTCCAAAAAAAAAAGAGAGGGAAAGAAAGAAATACCTAAGAATATACCTAACAGAGGAGATAAAAAACCTCTACAAAGAAAATTATGAAACTCTAAGAAAAGAAATAGCAGAAGATATTAACAAATGGAACAACATACCATGCTTGTGGCTGGGAAGAATCAACATTGTTAAAATGTCTATGCTTTCCAAAGCAATCTAATAGATTCAAAGCAATCGACATTAAAAAATGCCAACATCATACTTCAAAGATTCATAAAAAATAATTCTTTTTTTGTATGGAACCAGAAAAAATCTTGTATAGCCATGGCAATTCTTAGTAATAGAAACAAAACCAGAGGCATCACCCTACCAGACTTTAGGCTACACTACACAGCCATAGTGATCAAAATAGCATATATTGGCATAAAAAAATAGAAATATAGATATTTGAAACCAAATAGAAAACCATAATATGAAACTAACATAGCCAACTTATCTTTGATAAACCAAACAAGTACATACACTAGGGAAAGAATCCCTATTTAGGCCACATGCAGTGGCTCACACCTATAATCCTAGCACTCTGGGAAGCTCAGGAAGATGGATTGCCTGAGCTCAGGAGTTCCAGACCAGCCGGAGCCAGAGCAAATCCTCATGTCTAAAAACAGCCGGGCATTGCGGCAGGAACATTTAGACCCAGCTATTAGGAAGGCTGAGGCAAGATCATGGCTTGAACCCAAGAGTTTGAGGTTGCTGTGAGCTGTGAGCCACAACACTCTACCAAAGGTGACAAAGTGAGACTCTGTCAAGAAAGAAAGAAAGAAAGGAAGGAAGGAAGGAAGGAAGGAAGGAAGGAAGGAAGGAAGGAAGGAAGGAAGGAAGGAAGGAAGGAAGGAAGGAAGGAAGAAAGAAAGAAAGAAAGAAAGAAAGAAAGAAAGAAAGAAAGAAAGAAAGAAAGAAAGAAA
>CAUYON010034948.1:0-26010 GCA_963573935.1 Arctocebus calabarensis
CTGGGCAAGAGGTGATCTTCAGGGGTATGATATGTTAATCGCAATGTTGATACAGCTGAACAAAATGGAGACCGGAGGCCTGTAATGATTTCTCAAACCCTGCAGGGTGGAGAGCTTAAATCCTCCTCAGCCTGTTTAGAATGCACTTTAAATAGGAAACTTGGGCTAAGCAGAAGCTTTCTCAGGAAAGTGCTTGTGGCTGGGATCACTCCTTAAGTGGCTATTCACTTACCCAGTGTACTGAAACTGGGCTCACCCAATGCCCCGAGAGCTAAGGCTGCAAGGCGTCTCAGTCCCCACCTTTAGGCTGCTCAGTCACTAGATTACTCACTCTCGCCCGATGGTAGTTCTGCAACCCTGAGGGCGGAGCTTGCCAGGGCAGTTCTCCTACCATGGCTCCACACAGCCCACAACCAAACACTGGTAGCTCTTTCTGGCTCAGTGGCTCAGTCTGGAGCCACAGACAACACTCAAATACCTCCGCACTCTTGCCCCAGTTCTCTCAAGGCAGTTCAATCGAGTGCCAAGTCCAAAAGAAACCCAAACAGCTCACAGGTAAGGCCTTTCCAGTCTGCAATCTAACTGGTGCTGTAGTCACAGCTGCCGGCAGTATTAGACCGAACGAACACATGCAACCACTTGCCAGATCTCCACTGCTTTTGCCTTCCTCAGGGGGTCCAGAAGTCTCACGCTGTCTCCCTGTGTCCCCAAAGGAATGTTTCTGGGCAGATCTCGCCAGCTAGAGATGCCTAAAGTCTTCTCTTCCCAGTCTCACCGAGTCCAGTTGCAAGGAAGCTGTTACTCGGCCACCATCTTGGCTCCTCTCACCCATCTTTTTTTATATAATTTTAAACTTTGACTTGATGTTGAATGAATGTGATCTTTGGATTCTGTAACATGACTATTTAAAAAAAAGCAGTTTGGAAATTCTATTAAAGTTAATGTGTGTATCAGAAAGAATATACCTTTCTACTACCTAGTTTTGTAACTTTATGCCATGTGTTCTGGGCATGTATTTTAAAATAGAAAGAAAGCACTTGGGAGATTTTTGACTCTGCATTTGGATATTTGGCATTTAGTAGAATTGACCATGCCTAATAATTACTTTTTGATTGCGATCAGTGCACTGAAAGTTAGAATTTATTCCTGTATTGGGGTGAGTTAATTCTTCCTGGCTTATCAGATCTAGTATCATTATCTGTTGGACTAACATCCTAGATCCAAATAAATAGTTTTATTTTTGAGAAAGTAGAGAGTTATATTTGGAGAAAAATTTTAGGCATTTATTGGCAAAGATTCATTTGCCTAGGGAAAGTGCTGAACTGTTTCCCAGACTGCCATGAAATGAGGTGAAAGTAACCTGTTTTCACGCTGAGGAAGGTACTATATGAAAAGCTTTTAAAAATTATTATAAGTTACTTACCTCTGTGCTTCTTTCTTATGAATTACTTTTTTTTTTTTTTTTTTTTGAGACAAAGTCTTACTTAGTCATCGTGGGTAGAGTGCCATGATGTCATAGTTCACATCAACAAGTGTCATGATGTCATAGCTCATATCAACAAGTGATCCTCTTGCCTCAGCCTCCCGAGTAGCTGGGATTACAAGCGCCCACCACAGTGCCTGGCTATTTTTAGAGATAGTGGTCTTAATCTTGTTCACACTGGTTTGGAACCTGTGAGCTCAGGCAATCTACCTGCCTCAGCCTCCCAGAGTGCTAGGATTACAGTCATGAGCTACCGTGCCTGGCTGTAAATTATTTTTAAGTGAGGTTGGGGAAGAGGTGGATCAAGAATAGACAAGTATATCTATGGATCAAAATGAAACAAGACCTATTAATATCCAAGTGAAATATTCCTGATTATATTATTATTAAAGTTAATGTACCGATTTAATTTTAGGAATTATAATAAGTTACCATAACCTGGAGGCCTCCCTGCTCCTTTTTGCTGCATATCCACTAGTGGTTCTTTGTAAGTAATACAGTGGTTTGAACAGAGTTTTTTCTAAAAATGTATTTCTTTGTTGGAGAAAATATCTCTTCTTCATTTGATGGTCAAAAGAGATTAGAAATATTCTATTATAAAAATGTCATAATTGACAATGATTAACTATGAAGATACTGTTTTGTAAACACTTATTAAGTAGTCTTTCAATAAAAATAACTCAGCTAACTAAATTTGTAATTATATGGTAGGAGGATTTCTGTTATACATTGTCATAATTAACTAGAATGCAGATATCTGAGGAGGAATTCATGTTGCACTTGCTATATTGGTGTATCATTAAGTATTGTTCAGTAAGGCAAAACAATAGAGGCAGTGCTCATTATTCCATATTTTGTGATTTGTGTCTATGATGGTTTCCATGCATTGATACATGGAAATACTGTCAGAGACTCACCTGAGACACAAGTAATAGCTGTTCTGCTGAGCTATTAAACTTCCATTCAGGGGTAACTAAGCTAGTACCTAAGATAACTAGCAAATGATGCCAGCTAACTGTATCATGGAGGCAGCTAACAGGTTTTCCTGTTACTGGTGCCATAATTTTGATACTATAACTGCCCCATGAACAAATTTGAATAACTCCTATACTGTATGCTTTTTATAATCCTCTACCCCCTTAACTGGACTTTTGGAGTTGTTTCCAGAAATGGTTGGATTTTCTATAAGACAAAGGAGCTGAGATTATGATAGCCACTGGGCAAAGTTCCAAATGTTAACATTCACTGTCCTCCACAACCTGCCTGCAATGCACATAGCCGTTTGTTAGTTACACCATAATCTGCGCCGAGGCATGGGGTTCTTTTAAAAGCCCACAATCTCCATTAGTTGGGGAGACAGATTCAAGGTAGCTTCCCTCATTCTCCCAACAAGACATCTATCTTTTTAAAAAAATTGTTTTCTTTCTTGGCAATTTTCATCCCCTATTTTAATTTTCCCAGATGGATAAATACTATCCAAATATTGTTTTTTCCTTTCTTTCTTCCCTTTACCTTTCCTTTCCTACCCTTCCCTTCCCTCCCTCCCTTTTCTTTTTCTCTCTCTCTCTTTTAATTAAAACAACTTTTTTTTTGGGAGGGGCAGAGTTTTACGCTGTCAGCCTGGGTAGAGTATATGGTGTCATAGCTCACAGCAAGCTCAAACTCTTGGGTTCAAACAATTCCCTGGCCTTAGCCTCCTAAGTAGCTGTGATTACTGGTGCCCATCACAATGCCTAGCTATTCTTAAGTGTTCTGATTTGAAAGAGATGCTGAGTTTTATGAAATGCTTTTCTGCATCTATTGAGAGGATCATATGGTCTTTTTTTTTGCTTTTATTGATATAGTGAATTACATTTATAGATTTGCATATGTTAAACCAGCCCTGTGTTCCTGGGATGAAGCCCACTTGATCATGATGTATAATTTTTTAAATGTGTATATTCAGTCTATTAGCTAAGATTTTGTTGAATATTTTTGCATCAGTATTCATTAGTGAAATTGGTCCATAGTTCTCCTTTTTAGTTGGGTCCTTTCCTGGTTTTGGAATCAGGGTGATGTTTGCTTCATAGAATGTGTTTTGTAAGATTCCTTCCTTCTTAATGAACCTTAGAGTAGGTTCTGTAGTACAGGTAGCTTATCTTTGAAAATTTGGTAGGTTTCGGGCATAAAGCCATCAGTTTGGGGCTTTTTTTGTTGCTAGCTTTTAAATTATTTCTTCAATATCAATGCTTGATATTGGTGCATTCAAGAGGTCAATTTCTATTCAAGAGGTTAAGTCTAGGAAGATGGTGTGATTCCAGATATTCGTCCATTTCCTCCACATTGTCAAATTTCTGGGTATAGAGTTTCCTTTAGTAGCTTGAAATAATCTCTTGTATCTCTGTGGTCTCAGTTGTTATTTCCATCTTTTGATTTCTGATTGAAGTTATTAAAGATTTTACTTTTCTGTTTCTGGTTTGCTGATTTTATTTATGTTTTCAAAGAACCAACTTTTTTTTTCATTAATTCTCTGAATTATTCTTTTATTTTCCATTTCATTAATTTCTGATTTAATTTTGGTTATTTCATTTCTTCTACTCAGTTTGTGATTGGATTTCTCTTCCTTTTCCATTTTATTAAGATGATCCATAAGATAGTTGGTGTGATGTCTTTGTTTTTAGGATGTAGGCATCTAATGTGACAAATTTTTCTCTTAAGATTGCTTTTACAGTGTCGCATGGGTTTTGGTTGCTTGTGTCTTCATTGTTTTTATCTTCAAGGAAGTTAATAATTTCTTCCTTTATCTCCTCCTTGAACCAATGGTCATTTAGCATAAGGTTATTTAGTTTCCAAGACTTTGTGTGGGGATGAAAATTTTTATTGGAGTTGAGTTTTACCTCTATTGCTTTGTGGTCTGAGAATATACATTGTATAATTTCAATTCTTTTAATTTTGTTGAGGTTTGATTTGCTTTGGGATGGTGTGCTCTGGATATGTCTGTTAAGCACAGTTATTCTAGAGGCACATTTAAGTCCCTTGTATCTTTGTTACTTTCTGTTTAGAGCAGTGGTTCTCAACTTTGCTAATGCCATGGCCCTTTAGTATAGTTCCTGTGGGTTGTGACCCACAGGTTGAGAGCTGCTGGTTTACAGGATCTGTCAAGCTCCTTTAAGGAGCTTGTAAGAGGGTATTAAAGCCCTCTGCTATGATGGTATTATAGGATATCATATTGCTTAGACCAATTAAGGTCTGTTTCATAAATCTGAGAGCATTTAAATTGGGTGCATAAATATTTAAAATTGAAATGTCCTCTTGTTGTATTGTTCCCTTGGCCAATATGAAGTATTCATGTATGTCTTTTTTGCCTTTAGTTGCTTTAAATCTATTTGTATCTGAACATAGGATTGTGACTCCTCCTTTCTTCTGATTTCCATTTTCCTGAAATATTGTTTTCCATCCTTTTACCCTGAGTCTTGGTTTGCTTTCAAAGCTAGGTGTGTTTCCTGGGGACAGCATATGGATGGGCTTGTGCTTTTTTATCCAATCAGTAGCCTGTGCCACATCAGTGAAGAATTCAAGCCATTAACATTTATTGAGAGAATTGATAAGGGTGGTAGAGTTCTATTCATTTTCTTTTGTGAAACATCATTGCTTAGGTTTATCCTTTAAATTATGTGGAAGCTAGGTTTTTGTCTTTTACTTTCTGGGTATTTACTTTGCTTGTGGTATATTGTGATGGTCAGTGTGGAGAATAGGTCTAAGTATTTTCTGTAGAGTTGGTCTTATGGCAAATTTCCTCAGTGTTTGCATATCAGTAAAAGATTTGAGTCCTCCATCAATTTTAAAGTTTGGCTTAGCAGAATATATAATACTGGCCTGAAAAAATTGTTTTATATAAGATAATTAAAGTAGATGACTATTCTCTTCTAGTTTGAGGAGTTTCAGTTGAAAGTCTGCTATCACCCTGTTGGACCTGACCCTGTAGGTCAGGGAATACTTACTCCTGGCTGCTTGCAGAATTTTCTCTTTCATCTTGACTTTGGACAGGTTCATGACACAGTGTCTTAGAGAAGTTCTGTTTCTGTTGAGATGATCTGGGGCTTGAAATCCCTCTGAGAGGAGTGTGTTGGAATCTTTGGTGATACTTGGAAAAATTTCATTTATGATGTCCTCCAATAGGGCTTCCATTCCTCTGGGACATTCTTCTTCCCTTCCTTGGATACCTATAATTCATATGTTTGAATGTTTCATGAAGTCTTATAATTCTCTCAGTGAGCATTCAGCTTTCTCTTTCTTTTCTCCTTTTTTTATTGCTTTCATTAGCTAAGAAGAGCTTTATTTTCTAGCTCTGAGATTATTTCTTCTCCATGGTTATTGAAGAATAGAATTTAATCTTTTATTGATACTTTCTACTGCCTCTTTATTAAGTTCCTTGATTGATTGCTTCAATTCCTTAAGCTCCTCTATATCTTTTTTGTAATCTTCATATCTTTCATCCCTTATTTGGTTCTGTTTTTGGATTTCCTTTTCTTTTAGATTTTGCTGTCTTTATTTATTTATTTATTTTTTGAGACACAGTTTCACTATGTTGCCCTTGGTAGAGTGCTGTGGCATCACAGCTCACAGCAACCTCAAACTCTTGGGTTTAAGCAATTCTCCTGCCTTAGCCTCCCAAGTAGCTGGGACTACAGGCACCTACCATAATGCCTGGCTATTTTTTGGTTGCAATTGTCGTTGTTGTTTGGAAGGCCTGGGCTGGATTCAAACCTGTCAGCTCCAGTGTATGTGGCTGGTGCCTTAGGTGCTAAGCTACAGGTGTCAAGCATAGATTTTGCTTTTCTTATCTCTTATCTCCTTTATTTACCTTTACTTCTTTCTTCTGGATTCACTGAATTTTTTTTGTGATGTTTCAGTTCTTTTAATGATAGTCTCACTTTAATTTTGACTTGTGTTATTAGTGACTGCTCTAGGAAAGTGTTTTTCAACCTTTCTTATCTCATGGCACACTTGAACCTATAAACTTTCATGGCACACTTAAATTATGTAGATTAAAAGAAAGAGTAAAAAATAGAATATACACTTAGTTTGTCATGAACTGGTGATTTTTAAAAATTTTCATAGCACACCTCTTGCAGCACGTGAGTTGAAAATCACTGCTCTAGGGTCTACAATATACATTCTAATATTTTCTTCGAATTTTTCTACTTTAATTTCAGTGTGAGAGAAATATCTCTTATGACTGTATTATTTTTTCCTTCATTCTTATTGTATGTATATTTTTGTGTGTTAGAAATCCAACAGATAATTGTAATAATTATTACTTTATATTTCTTCATTTACATAAACTGAGAGAAGAAAGATGAGCAGGTACATACATATTTACAGAATTTTTTTTATCAACATTGTTGCCATTTTTAGTTCATTTCTATTGATTCTAGTTGCTGTCTAATATCATTTTCTTACTCTAGTCCATGCCTTTATGCTTATCTACATTTTTTTTTTAACCAAACATATACCATTTATTGTGTTACAGGCTAATCAATTAACTATATCTGTTGTTTAATACATTTGCTTTTTATGATATATATATTTTTATGATATGATATATTCCCTGAGACAGTCATACTCTGTCACCCTGGCTTAGAGTACCATGGTGTCAGCTTAGCTCATAGCAACCTCAAAGTTCAGGGTAAAGCAATCCTTTTTCCTCCAACAAGTGGTAAAATAGGTCAGCACCACCCTGAGTAGGTGATTTTTTCCATTTTTAGTCAGATAATATCTCACTCTTGCTCAGACTGGCTTTGAACTCCTGACCTCAGGCAGACTTCCTACCTCAGTCTCCCTGAGTGCTGGGATTACAGATGTGAGCCATTATAATTAGCCTTAATTTACCTTATATCAGTTAGTTATAAAGTTTCTTCCCTTTGTAAAAAAGGGCAGAAATACACATTTATACTATCTTTTATAATGGTATATTAGCTTTATTGGTGCACTTTATTTTTCCATGTGAATTAGAATTATTGTCTAGGGTTGATGATTTCAGTTTAAAGAACATTTTGTAACATGAATCTGTTAGCAAAGAATTTTTGTTTTCTGTGAATATTTATTTTGCTTTCATTTTTTTTGGAAATGTTGATTCTGCTGCATATAAAGTCTTTGATAGTATTTTTTTCTTATGGCAGTGACAGTCACCCCACTACATTGTTTTTGATAAATCAGTTGTTAATCTTATTGATATACTTTTGCAATGTTTAATCTTTTTTTCTTGCTGCTTTCAAGATTATTTTCCTTGCCTTTGGCTTTTCAGCACTTTTACTATAATATATCTAGATGTGGATTTGTGTTTACTCTTAGTTTATTAAGCTTTTTGAATGTATATACTGAATCTTTCTTAAATTTTGGAAATTTTCTGTCATAATTATTTAAAAATATTTTCCCACTCCTCTTTTTATTCCTTCTGTTTCTACCAATACAGAATTGTTTGTGTACATAATAGTGTCCTATGCTCCCTGAGGCTGTGTTCATTTATCTTCATTTCTTTTTTTTTCTGTGTTCTTTGGGCTGCATTATCTCTATTGATCTAACTTTAAGTTAATTCTTCTCCAGTTCAAACCTGTTGATACACGGATCCCCAACCCACGATAGTGACCCCCCCCCCTTTTCTAGGCCTAAGCAAGCTCACTAATTTGATCGTGGACCTTAAGTCTGGATCAAAAGAACTGAGCTGACGTGTGTCCCACCTCAGTTGCTACTACCAGAGCTGAGAACACACCCTAAATAAACCAAGACGATATTCCTACACAAGGGCAGTTTTAAAATTAACTTCTTCCCTCCAACCCTTAGATCCAAATGGTTATAACATTTCATTTCCCCAAAACCTCCCTGCTCACAGCATTAGAAAAGCAGTATATAACCCCCTAGACAGAAGGCCCATACTCAGCTACCCATGCTGAAGGCCCTGTCCTTTTTTCTACTCTTATCTATTAATAAAACCTGTCCTTAGCTTACTTGTGTGCTCTGTGGATTCATTCTTCAAATTTGAGGCTAGGGACTTCGGAGAGGAGAGATTCTGACTGTACTGTCATTGTGTTCCTTTAGTAAGTTGTTTTAGTTATGCTTTCAACTCTAGTGTTAGGATAGAAAGTTTAGTAGATGCTTGCAGGATGAAAAAATATTTTCTCTAGACCAGATTAAGACATAAAAGTATATAGTTTATTTTGTATTCTTAGAAAGAGAGAGGTAGTGAGAGAGGGAAAGAGTGGGATAAGAGAGAAAGCAGGGAGGTGGCTGGCATCCCAAGGAAAGAAAGGAAGAATGCCTGTGCTGAGGTCAAATGGCTAAGTGGATTTAAAGGGATCAAAGAGGAAAAAGATAATCACAGTAGAATTCATAGGATGTTGTAAAACTATCTCTTTTTCTCTGGCAGGATGATAAGCAACTACCTTCTATCGTTTTAGCAGGTGAATGATAACACACAGTAGTTAATGATTTTGTTGTTTATTCTGTCCTGAAATTCATTTTGTTCAGGGTCTTGAGGCCTAAACTTCAGCTCATACCCTATTGTTCATTCAGGGATGATTCAGGAACACTTGAGGCTATAGAACAGATTCTAAAATACATGGAGTTGGGGAAGGTAGGAAGAAGGATTTACATTTCCTTTCTGTCTGCTCATTTCAGTGGTGTGAAATCAGAAATCCACAGGGCACCTGCTAGCAAGAGAGGGCAGGGAAGCAGTCAGAGACAGATCATGATTTAGCCCTTATTGAAAAGTATGAGTTAGTGATTTCTCTATCATTTCATTATGAAGACTGACCATCCTTATATCTAGAATTTATGTTCATTTTTAAAAAATATCTTAATATTATTGCATCTTAAATCTACTTCTGTAGGCATTATTTTAGTTCTTGAATCAGTGTGCATGTGTGTGTGTATAAATATAAATGATTTGAAGTCTAACCTGCTAACCTGCTAAGTTTGACATCTGGGCTTTTTTTTTTTTTTTTTTTTTCTTTAAGGCTATTCAAGTGAACCAGTAGGAGTAGAAAAGGAAACAAAGGAATCTATAGCTGGTTGAGATCAGTTAGTTGTAAACACCACTCGGCTTGGACCAACCAGGGCCTTCATATAGATTGTTTTGGTTGCATGTGCCCCTTTATCCCCATCCTCACAAATAGTTCATACTTTCTTCTTTGGATTCATTTTTTGTGATGGTTATTTATTTTTGAAAATGGGATATTTCATTTAGTGTATTTATATTAAATCCAGTTCCAAATACTGATTCCCTCCCTTCTAACTATCCAGGATTTATTTTTGTTTGCTTATTTGTTTTTGACTTGGCTGGTCTTTTCTAGTGAAACCTTTTTTTTCCACAGGGAATAGCTTCTGATGCCACTTTTCAGAGAGTGTAGACTTGGGTATTTGTACAGTCACCTGAGAAGACAATGGTGTTAGCAGGGCTATCTTTGATTGTCTCCTTTCCTTAGCTGTCTACTGTCTGATTTGTTGGTTTCATACCTAGCTGTTAAACATCACACTTTGTTTGCTAATTGCTCAAGTTATTTTTGAAAATGACTGGGGCATAAATCTCTGTATAGTCTGATTCAGTCAAATTCTAGGTCTTTTGCTGAGGTAGTTTTTGAGGTTAGTACTTGAAATTTGTTTTAATTCCAGGAGAGCCCTTGTTAGCTTTCTTTCCCCCTTGGTTTTCTCTGGTAAACTGGCCTATAGTTTAGCTTTTTGCTCTCATGTAGCTACCATGATTTTTTTTTTTTTGAGAGTACATTTGGGTTTACCCTTCCCTAGTCTGTGTTCCAAATAAAATAAGTTGCCTTGGGTAGTTTTTCATGACTCTCTATTTGAGATCCTTCCTCCACCTGTGAAGAATCACCATATTACTGCTTTGAAGCTGTGAGTGGGCATGGCGTACTGTTTTTCTTGGAGTGACACTCCATTTCCATGATCAGGGTGCTGCATGGGGCAGTAGACTAAGTTGGTGTTCTATTTTTGCCTCTTGTTCTGGCATGGACAACTCTGCTTTATGTGTAAGCAGGAAAAAGGATGATCAGGCAATATTTGCAGCCTACTATGACTGGGGCAGATCTTTACCCTGTGGTGGGGGGGCCTATTATGGGGGAGGGGCAATATCTTGGCCCTCTATACATAATGCTGAGAGGATGGGAAATGCTTTCTCTCCCACTAGGGGTTGGGGGGACATCTTTCTTTTTAGCCATACCTACCCTAAGTAGACCTTTTACTACACTCAGCTGGATGTGGATGAAAGAGGAACTAGGCCATAGTTAGGCTAGACTCGAGAACCACAGACTCACTTCTTAACAAGATTTAGTAGTTTTCCTTGAATAAATGTTTCTTCATTTGCTAAATGCCCTTGGGATAATTTTTGGAGGCTTTAAATGGTTCTTTAAAAAATACTTCTCACTAGTTGTCACACTCAGGAGAGTATATGTGGAGACTCTTGCACTGCCATTTTTTTACTTCATGCCCTGGTATAGAATTTCAATAGTACCTGTAAGTAGTTGCAATGGAAATTTACCTTTCTTAAAAAGCAGTGTACTTTTGGATTTAAACATATTTCTTTCCTGTCTCATCCTCTGACTCCTACTGATGTGTTAGGCTGGACCAGTTGGGCTCCCTTCCTACCTGCCTTTCACATACATGGATACTACTCACTCTTTGTCACCCCTGATTGTTTCCTCATTTTGGCTTTTATGGCCAGGGTTCATATTTCTACCTGCGGCACTGGAATTGGTGACACAACTTGCAATCTGTCCACTGGGCTCATCCAATAGCTTTGATTTTCAGCCAGTCCATTGGCTTTCGTAAACCCAAGTGTGGATCATTCGTCTTGCTCAGATGTTGGTCTCAGGATGACACTTGTTGTTTTTGTGCATTAGCTTCAAATGCTATAATCCTCTGTAGCAATTGTGTGGAAGAAATGGATGCCTACCTTAGAGCCCTATTTTTAAGGCAAGGTGGTAGTCAGGTAAGGGAAATATGGTCAGACATGAAGGTATCTCTCTTTTCTATTTTTATTTTTTTGAGGAAATGTTTTACTTTTTTAAATTTCAAATTAATATGAGGGTATGAATTTTTAGGTTACATTATTTTCTATTCTAAGGTAAAGTTCAAGTTGTAGTGGAGCTTTTCACCCAGGAGTTGTGCCGAACACCCTCACATAGTGCACCTTAGGTGAGTTCCTACCAATTGCTCTCCCCTCACCAGTCACCCTCCCTTTTCCTTTTTCTCCCCTAGTCCAGTCCTAGTTAGACTATATGTTTTATCATTCGTGTGGTCATGTAGTTGTTTACATATTGATTTCATATTAGTATTGAGTACATTGGATTTTTTTTTTTTGTTTTACATTCTTCAGATATTTTACTAAGAAGAATGTGTTTCAACTACAAGTAAACATGAAAGATGTAAAGTCTCCATGTTTTCTTATGGATGAATGGTATACATATGTCATAGTTTGTTCATCCATTCATGAGCTGATGGGCATTTAGGTTGGTTCCACAATTTAACAATAGTGAACTGAACTGCAATAAATATTCTGGTGGAGATGTCTTTGTGGTAAAATGACTTCTTTTCTTCTTAGTGGGTACCTAGTAATGGAATTGCTAGATCAAATGGCAGATTGACATTTAGTTCTTTAAGAATTCTCCATAATTCTTTCATAAAGGTTGTATTAGTTTGCAATCCCACCAGCATTGTAGAAGTGTTCCTTTCTTTCCACATCCACACTAGTATTTGCAGATTTGACACTTTATTATGTGGGCTAATCTCATTGTAGTTAGGTAGTATCTCAGAGTGATTTTGATTTGCATTTCTCTGATGCTTAAAGACCATGAGCATTTTTTTTCATGTGTTTATTGGCCATTCGTCTGTCTGCAGAGAAGTTTCTGTTCAATTCTCTTGCCTGAGAGAATTAGGTTTTTTGTTCTTCTGTTGTTGATTAGTTTGAGTTCTCCATAGATTCTAGTTATTAGCCCTTTACCAGATTTGTAACATGTAAATATCCTCTCCCATTCTAAAGGCTATCTGTTTGCTTTAGTTGTGCAGAAGCTTGATCAGGTCCCATTTATTTATTTTTAGTGTTGCTTCAGTTGCTGGGGGGGGGATCTTCTTCATAAAATCTTTGTTCAGGTGAATTTTTTCAAGCATTTTCTCTATACTCTCTTCTAGAATTTTTATTTTTTTTGTGTCTTAAATTTCAATCCTTTATTCTGCTAGAGTCTTTTTTTGTTAATGGTGAGAAATATATGTCCTGTTTTAGTCTTCTGTAAAACCAGCACCATTTATTAAATAAAGATTCGTTTCTTTAATGCATGCTTTTGTTTGGTTTATCAAAGTTTAGATGGCAGAGTTCATCTTCTAGATTCTCTTTTCATATGTGGCTGGATTTATCTTTAGATTCTCTAGTCTGTTCCATACATCTATATCTTGATTTTAATGTCACTACATGTTGTTTTGATCACTGTCAACTTATAGTATAACCTGAAGTCTGATAATGTGATGCCTCCAGATTTTGTTTTCATTTCTAAAATTGGTATTGGCTATTTGTTTTTTTTCTGTTCCACATGAAACAAAGTACTATTTTTTCCCAATTCTTCCAAGTGATGTTGCTTTTATGGGGATTGCATAAAATCTGTAGATTACTTGAGTAGTATGGATATTTTAACAATTTTGATTCTTCCAGCCACGAGTATGGTATAGTCTTCCATTTGTTAACATCTGCAATTCCTTTTCTCAGAATTTCAGAGTTCTCTTTATAGAAATCTTTCACATTCTTTGCTAGATATATTCCCAGGTCTTTCATCCTCTTTGGTATTGAGTCTTTGATTTATTCTCATCTTGACTGTTATTGGCATATATGAAGGCTACTGATTTGTGGGCATTTGGTATCCTGAGAGTCTACTATATTCCTTGAGCACTTCTAAGAGCTTTCTAGTTGAGCCCCTTGGGTTTTCTAGGCATAAGATTATGTCATCTGTAAAAAGTGAAAAAGTGAGAGTTTGACCTCCTCTGTCACCATTTGCATACCCTTAATCTCCTTCTCTTGCCTGATTGCAATGGCTATTTCTTCTAGCACTATGTTGAATAGCAGTGGTGATAGTGGGCATCCTTGTGTAGTTCCAGATTTGAGTGGGAATATTTTTAGTTTTATTCCATTCAATATTGGCAATGGATTTGTTTTGGATGGCCTCTATCAGTTTGAGAAATGTCCCATGTCAGCCTGTTTTCTTAAGTGTTCTTATCAAGAAAGGATGCTGGGTATTGTCAAAATCCTTTTCTGCATCAATTGAGAGAATCATATGGTCTTTGTTTATGTAGTGAATTACATTTATAGGTTTATGTATATTGAGCCAGCTTTGCAGTCCTGGGATAAAACCTACTTGATTATGTATAACTTTTTTAATGTGTCACTGTATTCTGTTTGCTGGGATCTTATTGAATATTTTTACATTGATATTCATTAATGATAACGTCCTGTTGTTTTCTTTTTTTGTTGGGTCCTTTCCTGGTTTTGGAATCAGGATTATATTTGCTTTATAGAATGTGTTGGGGAGGATTCCTTCCTTTTGTACATATTTTGGAATAAGTTATACAATATATGTACTAGCTTCTCTTTGATGGTTTAATAGAATTCTGGTGTGAATCCATCCAGTCCAGGGCTTTTATTTTTTGTATAATTGCAATTTCACTGTTTGATATAGGTCTATTCAAAATTTCTAATTCTTTCTGGTTAAGTTTGAGAAGGTGGCCTGCTTCCTGGTATTGGTTCATTTTTTCTACATTTTCATATTTCTGAGAATAGAGTGTTTTTATAGTAATAGTCGAGTGTATTTTGTATTTCTGTGGTATCCCTTGTTATTTCTCTTATATTGTTTCTGACTGGAATTATTAGAGATCTTTTCTGTTTCTGGTTAGTCTGGGCAAGGGTTTATCAAAGCTGGTAAGAATCCTGGCTTTTAAAATAAGTTGCTATTATGTCAGTCGTTTTCCAAGTCACTTTTACACTTGGAGAATTTTAGCACTCATGGTACTCAGAATATAACTGAGTCAAGTAAGATTTATTACAATGAAGTATTAGGAGGGATATACAGCTGGTTAAGAAGAGAAGGACTGAGGCAGGGTCTTGGGGAATCCATTTGCAGGCTTCCTGCATTATCAATTTTTTTAATTAAAAAAAAACAAAGGATTTTTATTAATCTTTTCAAAGAATTCAAAGATTGTTTCACTGATCTTCCAAAAGATTCTTGTGTTTTCAATTTAATTTAATTCTGTTCTAATTTTGGTTATTTCTTTTCATTTGCTGGGTTTGAGAGTAGATTATTCTTCCTTTTCCAGTTGCTTGAGAAGGCACATTACATTGTTGACTTACTTTCTTTCTGTTTTCTTGATGAAGGCATAGAATACTATAAATTTGTCTCTGAGGATTACCTTTGCAGTACTCCACTGGTTTTGATAGTTTGTGGCTTCATTATAGTTTTGTTCAAGAAAGCTAACGATTTCCTTCTTAATGTCATCTTTGACCCAGCTGTTGTTCAGCATAAAGTTATTTAGTTTCTATAACTTTAATTGGGTATGAAGAACTTTGCTGCTGTTGAGTTCAACTTTTATTCTTTGATGGTTTAAGAAGATATAAGGAATGATTTCTATTCTTCTGAATTTGTTGAGGTTAGATTTGTGTCTTAATATTTGATCTATTTTGGAGGATGATCCGTGGGCTGAGGAGAAGACTTTTTAATCAGTTTTGTTAGGATGAAACATTCTGTATATGTCAAGTCCATTTATTCTATGGTTGTGTTTAAATTCATTATTTCTTTGTGTAGTCTGCTTGGAGGATCTGTCTAGTATTGTCAAAGGGGTGTTAAAATCTTCAACTATTGTAGTACAGGAAGATATATTTTTCAGATCATTTAGTGTTTGTTTCATGAATGAAGGAGCATTTAGCTTGGGTGCATAAATGTTAAATATTATAATCTCTTCATGATGTGTGCTTCTCTTGACCAGTACACAGTGTCCATTCTTGTCTTTTCCTATTTCTGTTGATTTAAATCTAGTTGTATCTGCAAATCAGATTGCAAGTCCTGCTTTTTTTCTGATTTCCATTTGTCTGATTATTGTTTTCCGTTCATTCACCCCAAGACTTGTTTTATCCTTTGAGATAAGGTGTCTTTTTTGGGGAGAAAAGATATTGGTCCTGAGCTTTTGTGTTCCATCAGCCAGCTTGTGCCTCTTTATAGGAGAATTCAAGCCATTCAAATTTATTGAGAGAATTGATAGGTACAGTGGAGTTTTGATGATCTTGTTTATCAGAAGTCCAGAACTTATTTTCATCCCTTGCATCATTGTGGGAGCTAGGCTTTGTTCCTTAATTTCTGGGTGCATTTCCTTTGATGATGGACTGTCAATGCTGGTCATTTTGAAGAAAGGGTCTGAGTACTTCCTGTAGAGCTAATCTAGTTATGGCAAATCTTCAGCATTTGCATGTTGGTAAAACATTTGCTTTCTCCATCACAAATGAAACTCATTGTAGATGGATACAGGATCTTGGGTTGAAAATTGTTTTAAGAAGGTTAAAGACCATTGACCATCTGGCTGGGAAGGTTTTAGCTGAAAGATCTGTGGTTATCCAAGTTATTTTCTAAAACAAATTTTACATATATCCATTAATATGAGACGGAGTTTTCATCATAGCAGTTGCAATCAATAGATATTTTGCCTGGGGAAATAGTTCATGGAGGGCATGTTTGAAAGAAACTGGCTTTTGTATGAATTAGAGCAAGATATAAATTTAGGGTTATTGAGTCTCATTTGGAGGATCTTGAGGAAGTTGTTTGATCCCTAAATTATCTGATGCACAAATACTGCAAAGGCATACTCAGTAAATATTAATTTGAAATTCATTTCGATTATTTTATAATAGCCTTTTCCTTCTTGCCTTCCAACTTTAGGGACTACCCAGTTGTATATTGGCATCTTTTTTTTAGTCTTGACTTCAATAGTCTGTGATGAGGATTTTGAGCCTATAATGAAAAATAATTTTTACTTCTTAATATATAGAACTGTAATACTATGAAATTGAATTTTTTTCTTTGATCTGATATAATTTGAATTGTGAACCAAATACTTGCTTAAATGTTTTTTGAGGTATTTTGTTGAAGGTATGAGATATGAGTAAGATCTACTTTCAAAGTGAGATACAGAATTCAGAGTTTCAGTTTAAAATATTTAGTGGGGAAAATAAACATTACTTGCTTCTTTTTTGTTGTTTAGGCAGCAGGAGCAATTCGACCTCTTGTATCTACTGTCATTAGTCCATCTGCTGATGGGTGCTTAGACCACTCGCTAGAACGTGCCAGGCACAGAGCAAGTGAAATGCCACAGGCTTTTCTATTTGATGTGATCTATGAAGCATATCAGCAGGTAAGAATCCTGGCTTTTAAAGTAAGTTGCTATTATGTCATTGGTTTCCCAAGTCACTTTTACACTTGGAGAATTTTAGAACTCATGGTACTCAGCATATAACTGAGTCTTAATAAAGACTAAGATTTATTACAATGAAGTATTAAGAATATGCAGCTGGTTAGGAAGAGAAAGACTGAGGCAAGGTCTTGAGGAATCCATTTGCAGGCTTCCTTATGTTCTCTCCCTCCCCTGAAGAGTCACACAAATCACATTCACCTGCCCACCCCCCAGCAATGAGAATGCAGCAACATGTATGTATCAACAGAATGGAACCCAATCTCTCTAAAGTAGTTAAAGTGGTTTATTTTGAGTGAAATGTGTGTGATCAAGCCCAAGAAAACTTGACCAAGTGGTTTCCCTGTAGCTGGGCTATAGTTTGATTTTACATATTTCAGGGAGACAGAATTACATGAAAAGTCAATACATTGAAGGCCTACATTGATTTGGCCCCAAATGGCAGCCCATCTTGAAATGGGGGATTACAAGTTATAGGTGGTGGTAAAAACTTTTTTGATTTTTAATTGGTTAAAAAAATGAAGCTTTGTCTAAAAGTTTGGAATGTTTTAAGTTAAGATAAAGAAGTCTGTTAATCAGAGATAAGCTCTAGACATACATTATTATACAGGACATAGACTCAAGTGATATATACTCAGACTCAAGTGATCTGTTAAGTAAGTTGATCTGCTGATTAACTTTGCCTCACTTTAGATTATAATAGTCTTAGATTTGTTAATGATTTTGTATCTTAATATTATATGAATTAACTCTAAAGGAGAAGGGGGGCATGGGAAGGCATGTCTGACCTCTTTTCTCATGGCCAGTAATGCAGCTATAGGGTTTATCTCAAGTCCCCATGGCCAAGATGTGTTCTAGCTAGTCATCTGGGGGAGGGTCTTTAGATTTATTTTTGTTCATGTATGCAATTTTTCTGCCCAAGGAAGCACATTAGAGATTAAGTGCCCAACATGTTCGGTATATTGTATGGACATCCTCTGCCTAGTAACATGCAAAAATCTAGTTCTCCAGAAGGAAAGTAGGTATTCAGCATATAGCACATATTGTTTCAGCAGTTTGGCACAGTGAGCCACCCTTATCAGTTAACTCTTGGATGATAGCTGAGAGCCTACCTTGTAGGCAGGTCTTTCTAAGGCCTACTGTGGTGAAGTTTATGCAAGGCTTCTTAGACATTTTGGTAATTAAAACTTTAATTGAAGGTAAGTTAACTTTTACAAATATGTAATTTATTAATGTTATTGGATTACTTTTGCTTTGGAAATGCTTTTGTACTTTGTTTTCCTGCCTTTTATTTGCATATTTGAGTAATTTCAGATATTGGGTTTGTCACAAAATTCCCAATGAAATATGTTAGAGCAGCTAATCCAGTGGATTATTCACCCTGCAGTAGGAAGTGAGGAAGACTTAGCTAACGGGATAATGGCCATAGGGATGAGAGTGTGATTGCACAGAAGCCTTATAAAGAAATTGCTTTAAGAATGATTGACTGTGTTAAATGTTACATAGGGGTTAAAAGGACTAACAAGGTCCCATAAGCCTTAGCAATGTGAGGTCATCAGTATTCAAGGGGCGTAGTGGATATTCTGACTGGAACTTATTTAACAGAGAATAGAAAGGCCAGTTTCTGGAGGAACTTTCATATATATTGAGCAGAGAAATGGAAAGGGTAGTGGAAAGCAGTCATAGATTAGTAATAACATGAAACTAGTAGATGAACAACTATAGGCCCACATGAGAGAAAAACACAAATTCAAGAAGGGGGTATGGGGGAGGGGTTTGGGAAGCTCTCACGTAAAAGGTACAATGTAGGGGCATATGGCACACCTCCTGGGTGAGGGCTCAATTACAACATGGACTTTACCTAACAAATGCAAACAACATAACCTAATTGTGTGTATCCTGATAGTAATCTGAAATAAAAAAGAAGCGTTTCATTATTCTTTTAAGATGGATGATATAACAGCATATTGACATGATGGAGTGATTCAGTAGGGAGGAAAAGTCTGTGCAGGAATGAGGATGGATAGGACCATCCAGAGGAACAGGAGGAAAGGCAAAGAATGTGGATACAGATGCAGATAGATTAATAGATACAGTGGGAGGACTTAGGATTTGTTTTTCTGTCTTCTCTGTGATCTAGGGAATAAGTCATCAGCTGAGAGTGGGGAAGGTATGTGAAATGTCCTGGCTTTAAGAAGATATTTGAAATAGTAAATGTTGCCTTTCATTTTTATTTTTTACATCTAGCCTAAAAATAGACATAAATATAAATATATACATATATTTATATAAATATGAATACCCCCCAAATAGCCCTAATATATTTTTTCTGGGGATAGTTTTATTTATATAAATGTGTATACGTATAAATATATACATATACATATTTGTATAAATAAAACTATCCCCAGAAAAAAATATATTAGGGCTATTTTTTGGGTTTTCATGGCAAACTATGATAACTTTTGATCTAAAAAAAATCTACAAAGCCGGCCTGGAGGCAAGATGGCCTACGGAAGCCAGCTTTTGGCAGAGGCCCCAGTCTAGAGGGAGAAATAATGGCCAGAAACAACCCAATAAAGTGGATGATTGGAAGCTGAGCTGAGAGAGAGGATCAATAGGTTTGCATCACCGCTGCTGCGACAAGCTGGGACTCCAAGGGAACAAATTTCAGGTACAAAACCCATCCCAAAGAGGATGGAATTCTTCCCCTCCCCACTAGGAGAGTGACTTGAGGTGAAAGTAGAACAGAGGACCTTTTATTTCACCAAAGGGGAGAAAACACTGAGGGCTGGGACTCCCTCCATGGAGACACTGCTGCAAGCCCAGGCAGTCTCTTGCCTGGCCCAAAAGTTGGTCTGGTATTCTCCCTATCATCTTGTCCCTCTCCTGGTGGTCTGGTGGTCTAGAAGACTATCCCTTGGAAAATCTGGAGTGTTTGCCAAATTTTTGCTAGGGTGGGGCACCTCATGAGCTGTAGGGCAGTTGCGCTAAAACTATAACTTTAATAGACGCTGGGAGACACAAGGGGAGAGAGACTTGCCCTGTGTTGGAAAGAGTATAGCTCAGGACCTGCACTACCAAGCACCAGGGACCACAGCCTACCAGGTCCCCAGCTCGGCAGCCCACAGTGGACAGCTCAGCTCCCTGCTGGGCTCCTGTGACCTGCAGCCACAACGGTGACTCCTGCCCAGCTCCTGTGACCTGTAGCCTGCAGCCAGTAGCTCCTGAGACCTGTGGTGGTGACTCCTGCCCAGTGACTGCCGCCTGCCTTCTATGACCCATGTGGCCTAGGCTGGTGACCCTGCCCTCCAGCTCCCCACCTGGCTCATGCGACCTGCAGCCCATGGCCAGGAACTCCTTCTTGGCTCCTGAGACCCACAGCCTATGGCTGGCGACTTCCGCCTGGCTTCAGTGACCCATGGTCCGTGGCAGTGACTCCCACCCAGCTCCTGTGAACCGCAGCCTGTGACTCCTGCCATCTTCTGCGACTTGTGGCCCATGCTGGAGACTCTTGTCTCACTCCTGCAACCCTTGGGGTCCACTCCATCCTCTGGCTCCCCACCTGGCTCCCGAGACCTGCAACCAGAGGCTGGTGACTCCTACCTGATTCCTGCCACTCCTGAGGCCCCAGAGGGTGGCAACTCCGCCCTATTGCTTCCTGCCCAGCTCCTGCAGTGCAAGGCCTGGGGTCAGTGGCTCTGCCCTCTGGTTTCCTGCCCAGCTCCAACAACCTGCACACAGCAGTACCCCAGACCGAGAGCACCTCCCCAACAGTGGTAGCCCCACCCCTGACAGTGTTGGCCCCTCCACGGTCCTTTCCACTGGGGCTCAAATTGAGCTGCCTCAGGACTCCTGATGCTGAAGACCTTTTGAACTGTCCCACCAGATCAGTGTCTGTGTTGACCAGAACAATTGGTTTGGTACTCTTGACCTGGACTGATCACCTGGGGACGTACCAGCATTGTACCCTGGTTGTATTGTTATGGGAGTGTGGGATTCTCCCCTGCCAGTTGTCACCTGTGGGGGTAGGATGAGGTGTTTTAGTTGCTTATGTATCTCCACAGCTGAGATTTCAGCCCAAAGTCACTGATTCACTAGGATTGGGCAGAGACTAGCTGAATACCATTCAGTGCCATCTAGCCCCACCACACCAAGCAGGTCCCCAGAGTTTCAGGCTGTAGTTCCAGTGTGACCTTTGTAAAGTTCTAAGGGGAAAGCCACAATCAGTAGTCCCAGTTCTTTGGTAAAGGGCTGGTCAATTACAACCCCAGGAGTCCTCAGTTCAATTTCACCTTGGCAGCTTCTCTAGACAAACGGTGAAAAATAATCATAAGGTAGAATCAGTGGAATAACTCCGGCAACATGAATAATCAGAGTAGATCAACTCCCCCAAGGAGTAACAAAGGAGGTACAACAGAATATCCCATTCATAAACAAATGACTGAGATGTCAGAAATCGAATCCAGAATTTGGATTGTAAATAAGATTAACAAAATAGAGGTAAAGATGGAATTAGAAATTCAGGGAACAATTCAAAATTTTTCCCAAGAATTCAATGAATTTAAAAACAAAATCATCAACGATTTTGACACATTGAGGCAAGAACTTGCAGCCCTCAAAGATCAGAAATACAATAGACTTCCTCAGTAACAGAATGGAGAAGACAGAAGAAAGGATCTCAGACATTGAAGACAAAGCTTTTGAACGCTCCCAAATGCTCAAAAAGGAAGAGAAGTGGAGTGCAAAAACAGATTGGTCCCTGAGAGAGTTGTGGGACCACTCCAAAAGAGTAAACATAGGAATTCCTGAAGGGGAAGTGGATGGTCCAAAAGGCACAGATACTCTACTCCAAGAGATATTGGAGTAGAACTACCCAAGCAAGAGACACTGAAATTCAGATGGCAGACAGTTTCAGAACCCCAGGCTGACTCAACCCAAATAAAGCATCTTCTAGCAAATTGTAATTAACGTCACCAAAGTTAATATGAGGGAAAAAATCCTGCAAGCAGCCAGACGTAAGAAAATCACAACCTACAAGGGGAAGAATATTAGAATGACTGCAGTTCTCTCTGCTAAAACTTTTCCAACCAGAAGAGGATGGTCATCGACCTTCAACCTCCTAAAATGAAACAATTTTCAGCCCAGAATCCTGTATCCAGGTAGACTGAGATTCATTTATGACAGAGAAGTTAAATACTTTAATGGCATATACATGTTGAAGAAATTTGCCATAACCAAACCAGCTCTTTAGGATATTCTCAGACCCATCCTACACAATGACCAGCACAGTGCTCTACACCAAAGTAAACTCACTCTGAAATTCTTGACCAAAACCCAATTTCCACAGTGATGAAAAAATTCAAAATGTCTACTGGACTTTCCAAAAACTTGACACCCAAAATACTACCAGGCTTATCAATACTGTCAATTAATGTGAATGGCTTAAACTGTCTTCTTAAGAGGCACAGGTTGGCTGACTGGATACAAAAACTCAGGCCAGATAATCTGTTGCATACAAAAATCTCATCTTACCTTAAATGATAAATATTAGACTCAGGGTGAAAGGATGGGCATCTGTAATCCAGGCAAACAGAAATCAGAAAAAAAGCAGGTGTTGCAGTTTTATTTGCAGATACATTAGGCTGTCAACTAACAAAAGTAAGGAAAGACATGGATGGTCACTTCATATTTGTTAAGGGAAACACTCAACATGATGAGATGTCAGTTATTAGCTTTTATGCACCACCAGAATGCTCCTCAATTTATAAAGGAGACCCTAACAAACATGAGCAATTTAATATCTTCCAGCACCATAATAGTGGGAGATTTTAACACCCCTTTGGCAATATTAGATAGATCTTCCAATAAGAAACTAGGCATAGAAATTTTGGACTTAAACTTCACCATACAACAATTGAATTTAACAGACATCTACAGAATATTTCATCCTAACAAAACTAAATACACATTCTTCTCATCAGCCCATGGAACATCCTCCAAAATTCATCACATTATAGGTCACAAGTCTAACCTCAGCAAATTTAAAGATATAGAAATTATTCCTTTTATTTTCTTGGATCATCACTCAATAAAAGTTGAACTTACCAATAATACATATCTGCATACTCATACAAAGACTTGGAAAATAAATAACCTTATGCTGAATGATAGCTGGGTCATAGTTGAGATTAAGAAGAAAATAGCCAAACTTTTGGAACAAAACAATAATGAAGACATGAATTATCAAACCTGTGGGATACTGCAAAGGCAGTCCTAAGAGAGAAATTTATAGCATTGTAAGCCTTCCTCAAGAGAACAGAAAGAGAAGACAATAACTTCACAGAAAAGAATTATTCAAAGGATCAATCCTATCTTAAAAGAATTATTCAAAGGATCAATGAATCAAAAAGTTAGTTATTTGAAAAATTCAACAAAAATTCATATACCTTTGGCCAACCTAACCGATAATAGAAAATGAAAGTCTATAATATCATCAATCAGAGATGACAAAGGCAAAATAACAACAGACACCTCAAAAATTCAAAAAAATCCTTAATGAATACTACAAAATTCTTTATTCTCAGAAATATGAAAATCTGAAAGAAATTGAACAATACTTGGAAGCATGCCAACTTCCTAGACTTAATCAGAAAGAATTGGAAATGCTGACCAGACCTATATCAAGTACTGAAAGAGAATCAACTGTATGAAATCTCCCAAAAAAGAAGAGTCTGAGACTAAATGGATTCACATCAAAATTTTACCAAACCTTTAAAGAGGAACTAGTACCTGTATTACTTAACCTTTTCAAAAACATCGAGAAAGAAGGAGTACTTCCCAACACATTCTATGAAGCAAATATCACCCTGATCCTCAAACCAGGAAAAGACCCAATAAGAAAAGAAAATTATAGACCAACATCTTTAATGAACATAGATGCAAATAGTCAATAAGATCCTACCAAACAGAATTCAGCAAGACATCAAATGAATTATATACCATGACCAAGTGGATTTTATACCAATGTCTCAAGTTTGGTTCAATATATGTAAATTTTTAAATACAATACATCACATAAACAAACTAAAAAACAAAGAACATGTGATTCTCTCAATAGATGGAGAAAAAGCTTTTGACAATATCCAGCAACCTTTTGTGATCAGAACACTTAAGAAAATAGGTATAGAAGGGACTTTTCTTAAACTGATATAGGCCATCTATAGTAAATCCACAGCCATTATCATATTGAATGGAGTAAAATGAAAACATTTCCACTCAGAACAGGAACCAGGCAAGGTTGCCCATTGTCTCCACTGCTTTTTAACATTGTAATGGAAGTCTTAGCCATAGCATTCAGGCAAGAGAAGGCAATCAAGGTATACAAATAGGGTCACTGGAGTCAAACTTTCAGTCTGTGCAGATGGTATGATTTGTATACCTGGAAAATCCCAGGGATTCAACCACAAAACTCTTAGAAGTGATCAGGAATCCAATAGTGTCTCAGAATACAAAATCAATACTCACAAATCCGTAGTTTTTATATGTACCAATACTAGTCAAGCTAAAAAAACAGTCAAGGACTCTATTCCCTTTACAGTTGTGCTAAAGAAGATGAAATATTTGTGAATTTACCTAACAAAGGACATGAAGATTTCTATAAGGAGAATCATGAAAGTCTGAGAAAAGAAATAGCTGAAGATGTTCACAAATGGAAAAACATATCATGCTCATGGCTAGGAAGAATTAACATTGTTAAAATGTCCATATTACACAAAGCAATTTACAAATTTAACGCAATCCCTATCAAAGCACCACTGACATACTTTAAAGATCTGGAAAAAATAGTACTTCGTTTTATATGGAACCAAAAAAAAAAAAAAAACAAAAAAAAACCAACATCTCAAATAACCAAGGCATTACTCAGAAATAAAAGCAAATCAGGAGGAATCATGTACCAGACTTCAAACTATACTATAAGTCTATAGTGATCAAAACAGCATGGTATTGGTACAAAAATAGAGAGGTAGATGTATGGAACAGAATTGAGAACCAAGAGATGAACCCAGACACTTATCATCATTTGCTGTTTCATAAGCCTATCAAAAATATAAATGGGGAGAAAGATTCCCTATTTAACAAATGGTACTGGGAGAATTATCTGGTGACTTGTAGAAGACTGAAACTGAACCCACACTTTTCACCATTAACAATAATTGACTCTCACTGGATAAACGATTTAAACTTAAGACATAAAACTATAAAGATTCTTGGAGAGTGCAGGAGAAACAATGGAAGAAATTGGCCTGGGAGAATATTTTATGAGGGGGACACCCTGGGCAATGGAAGTAACATCAAAAATACATTACTGGGATCTGATCAAACTAAAAAGCTTCTGCACAGCCAAAAGCACAGTATGTAAAACAAGCTGATAGACCTCAGAATGGGAAAGGATATTTGCAGGTTATGCTTCTGACAAGGGTTTGATAACCAGAATCCACAGAGAGCTCAAACTTATTAATAAAAGAACAAGTAATCTCATTGCATTGTGGGCAAGGGACTTGAACAGAAGCTTCTCTGAAGAAGATAGGTGCATTGCTTGCAAACACATGAAAAAATGCTCGTCATCTTTAATCACCAGAGAAATGCAAATCAAAACCACTTTGAGAAATCATCTAACTCCCGTAAGACTAGTTCACATAACAAAATATCAAAACTACAGATGTTAGTGTGGATGTGGAGAAAAGGGAACACTTCTGCACCTCTGGTGGGAGTGGAAGCTAATACATCCCTTTTGTAACAAAATATGGAGAATGCTCAGGGATCCAAGTGTAGACCTGCCATTTGATCCTGCAATTCCTCTATTAGGTGTATATCCAAAAGATCAAAAATCACTTTATGACAAAGATATTTGCACCAGATTGTTCATTGCAGCTCAATTCATAATTGCCAAGTCATGGAAAAAGCCCAAGTGTCCATCAACCCATGAAGGAATTAACAAATTTTGGTGTATGTATACCATGGAATATTATGCAGCCTTAAAA
>CAUYON010034953.1:0-10994 GCA_963573935.1 Arctocebus calabarensis
CTAGAGATTTTACTTTTCTATTTCTAATTAGTCTGGCCAAAGATTTATTTATTTTATTTATTTTTTTCAAAAAACCAACTCCTTGTTTCATTAATTTTCTGAATGATTATTTTGTTTTCAATTTCATTGATATCTGATTGAATTTTGGATATTTCTTTTCTTCTGCTGGGTTTAGGCTTAGATTGTTCTTCTTTTTCCAATTCCATAAGATTGCTTGTGAGTTTGTTGATATGCTCTCTTTCTGTTTTTGGAATGTAGGCATCTAAAGCAATAAATTTTCCTCTTAGAACTTCTTTTGCAGTATCCCACAGGTTTTGGTAGCTTGTGTCTGCATTGTTGTTATGGTCCAGGAAGTTAATTATTTCCTGTTTCATTTCTTCCTCCACCCAACTGTCATTCAACAGAAGATTGTTTAATTTCCATGCCTTTGTGTGTGGTTGAAAGTTTTTGTTGGAATTGAGTTCCAACTTTAGTGCCTTGTGGTCTGAGAAGATACAAGGTAAAATTTCAATTCTTTTGATTCTGTTGAGTTTTATTTTGTGTCCTAATATATGATCAATTTTGGAGAATGATCCATGCACCAGCGAGAAGAATGTATATTCTTTATCTCTGGGATGGAGTGTTCTATATGTGTCTATCAAGCACAGTTGCTCTAAGGTCTCATTTAAGTCCTTTAAATCTTTGTTTAATATCTGTTTAGAGGATAAGTCCAGCTCTGTAAGAGGAGTGTTAAAGTCCCCTGTTATGGTATTATAGGATATCATATTGCTTAGACTGAGTAAGGTCTAATTCAAGAATCTAGGAGCATTTAAATTGGGTGCATAAATGTTTAGAATTGAAACGTCTTCTTCTTGTATTTTTCCCTTAAACAAAATAAAATGACCATCTTTGTCTTTTTTGACTTTGGTTGCTTTAAATCCACATGTATCTGAAAATAAGATCACAACTCCTCATTTCTTCTTAATTCCGTTTGCCTGAAAAATTGTCTTCCAACCTTTTACTCAGAGTTTTAATTTGTCTTTTGATGCTAGGTGTCTTTCCTGCAGATAGGAAATGGAAGGCTTGTATTTTTTAATCCAGTCAGCCAATTTATGCCTCTTTAGTGGGGAATTCAACCCATTAACATTTATTGAGGTAATTGATAAGTGTGGTAGTGTTCTATTCATCTTATTTTGTGAGAGTCCATTGTTTGGTTTTATCTTTTGCATCAGTGTGGAAGTTAGGCTCTGTCCTATAATATCTGAGTTCTTATTTTACTGTTGATCCATTGTGGTGGTCAGTGTATAGAAAAGGTTGAAGTATTTCCTTTGAAGCTGGTCTTGTTGTGGTGAATTTCCTCAATGTTTGTATATTAGGAAATGATTTGATTTCTTCATCAATTTTAAAGCTTAGCTTCACATGATATAAAATTGTGGGCTGGAGATTGTTCTGTTTAAGTAGATTAAATGTAGATGACCATTGTCTTCTTGCTTGGAAAGTTTCATTAGAGAAGTCTGCAGTCACTCTGATAGATTTACCCCTATATGTCAACTGGCGATTACTCCTGGCAGTTTGAAGAATCTTTTCTTTTGTTTTGACTTTGGACAGTTCATCACTATGTGTCTTGGGGAAGCTCGGTTAGAGTTGAGGAGACCTGGGGTCCTATATTCCTCTGAAAGGAGAGTGTCTGAATGTTTGGTGATAATTTGGGAAATTTTCTTTTATAATATTCTCTAGTATGGATTCCATTCCCCTGGGGCATTCTTCTTCCCTTCTGGGATACCTATAACTCGTATGTTTGAACACTTCATAGAGTCCCATAATTCTTTCAGTGAATGTTCTGCTTTCTCTCTCTTCTTTTCTGTCTCTTTAACTATCTGAATTATCTTAAGAGCTTTTTGTCCTCTACCTCTGATATTCTTTCTTCCGCATGGTCTAATCTGTTGTTGATACTTTCTTCTGCATCGTTAAGCTCCCCAATTGACTGCTTCATTTCCCTCAGCTCTGCTATATCCTTTTTATATTGTTCATAGCGTTCATTTCTTAATTGATTCTGTTTTGGGATTTCCTTTTTCATTTTATCAGCAGTTTCCTTCATTGTTTTCTTCATTTCCTTGATTGTTTTCATCATCTGTATTCTAAATTCCCTTTTTGTCATTTCTAACATTTCCTTATAGGTGGAATCCTCTGCAGTGGCTACCTCATAGTCCCTTGGGGGGCTTGCTCTTGACTGGTTTTTCATGATGCCAGGAATTTTCTGCTGATTCTTCCTCATGAGTGTTTTCTTTTATCTGTTTCCTTGCCCTAATGTTCCTTTCACTTCCTCCTGCTCTTTAACCTGCCCTGCCTCTGGACTAGGGTTTCGATAAGTCCTTTTTGTTACAGGACCAGAAGGATGAGGAGATCAAGAGCAAGAAGTAAAAAAAGAAAGAAAGAAAGAAAAAGAAAAAGGATAAAAGGAGAGGGGGTGGGTAGAAGCAACTATTGACAAAAAGAAGAGAGACATGGAAAGAGTGGGACAGGGGCAATATAAGTGTACAGTAGGGTACTTTGACTCAACCTTAAGAACCCCCAACCTCTGGGGGTGCTGGGTTGGGTGGTTAGGTCAGCAGCTCTTTGCCAGCCTGTTTGTACACAGTACCCCACCTCCACCAAGTACATAGGAAAGACAAAAATGCAATAAATCAAACCAAAACAAGCAAACCAAAAACTTTATGGGATAAAATTGAGGAAAAAAAACAATTAATATGGGTAGAAACACTAGCAAATATGAAGTTCTAATTGTTGAAAAAGACAATAATGGAAAATTATATTTAAACTAGAAAAATGAAAAACGAAAAGAAAGAAAAAAGAAAAAATATTTAAGAAAGATGTCAAAATTAAAAGCAAATCAATAATTAAAAAAAAGCAAACAAAAAAACAACACAAAACAAAACAAATCCAAAAACAAAGCAGTATATATCTCTTACTGAATATTGTCTGGGTAAGAGGTGATCTCCTAGGGTGTGATATGTTAATCATAATGTTGATATGGCTGTACAAAATGGAGACTGGAGGCCTCTAATGATTTCTCAAACCACACAGAGGGGAGAGCCTAAATCCTCCTCAGCCTGCTTAGACGGCACTTTAAATTGCTAACTTGGGCTAAGAAGAAGCTTTCCCAGGAAAGCACTTGTCTCTGGGATCACTCCTTAAGTGCCTATCCACTTACCCAGTGTGCCAAAACTGGTCTCATCCTATGCCCCTGAGGGCTAAGGCTGCAAGGTGTCTCAGTCCCCGCCTTTAGGCTGCTCAGTCACTAGATCACTCGCTCCCGCCCAGTGTTTGTTCTGTGATCCTGAAGGTGGAGTTTGCCAGGGCAGTTCTCCCACAATGGCTCCACATGCCCCACAACCAAACACAGGTAGCTCCGTCTGGCTCGGTGGCTCAGTCTGGGGACCTACATAACACTCAAAGACCTCCGCACTCTTGCCCAAGTTCTCCCAAGGTACTTCAACTGAGTGCCAAGTCCAAAACAAAAAAAACCCCAAACAGCTCACAGGTAAGGCATTTTCAGTTTGCAATCTCACTGCTGCTGTACCTACAGCTGCCAGCAGGATTAGACCTAATGAACACACGTAACCATTTGCCAGATCTCCACTGCTTTTGCCTTCCTCGGTGGATCCAGAAGTCTCACACTGTCTCCCTGTGTCCCCAAAGGGATGTTTCTGGGAAGATTCCACCAGCCAGAGATGGTCTGAAGTCTTCTCTACCCAGTCGCACCATGCCCATTTGCAAGGAAGCTGTTACTCGGCTGCCATCTTGCTCCTTCCCCTCACAAATAATTTTTAAGAGTGTAAAAAGTTCTGACATCAAAAAGCATGAGGAGAGTTACTACAGATTATTTCTGTACAACCTTGATTGAATCTCTCTTCTTTTTTATTCCATAATTCCTTCTAGTCATAATTACTGAGATGTTCTTTTTCAGATATTGTACTAGGCTTTGAGGAATTGAGCTATACTGACATCAGGAGCTGACAGGGTAAACAAAGCCCAAGTTTCCAGGCTCTCAAACTTCATCTACAATAAATACATTCTTCTAAATTATTTCATTGTGATAATGTAACTATTTTGGTCTGTATTACTTTGTTAGAGTTGACATAATAATATGTCACAGATGCAACATTCTTAAACAAAAAGATTTTCAGCCCAGAATTCTGTATGCTGCTAAACTAAGGTGAAAAATTGATGGAAAAATCAAACCTTTTGTGGATACCAAGGCCCTGAAAAAATTTTCCACAACAAGACAAACCCTACAGGAAATGTTTAGATCTATTCTCAACACTGACCCCCACAATGGACGAATTGCAAAGAAAACACCCAGGTAAAAGTCAAAACTTTGCTTCCAAAATGGCACAAAGGATAAAACTACACAACAGACTTACACTAAATAAGATGAACAGAACTGCACTACATTTAACAATTTTCTCAGTAAACGTAAGTGTATTTAATTCACCACTGAAGAGGCACAGGCTGAAGATTGGAGAAAAAAAAGCACAAGCCATCCATACGTTGTCTCCAGGAGACACATCTGGCCTTGAAGACAAATCAAGACCCAGGGTTAAGGGATAGAAAACAGTATTTCAAGCAAATCAGAAGAAAGGATGGGTTGAATCTTATTTTCAGATACAAGAGGATTTAAAGCAGCTAAAGTTAAGAAACACAAAGATGGACATTTTATACTGATCAAAGGAACAACACAACAAGAAGACATTTCAATTTTAGATATTTGTGCATCAAATTTAAATGCTCCCAGATTTATGAAACAGACCTTGATAGGTCTGCACAATGTGATGCCCCATAACTCCATAGTAGCTAGACACTTTATCACCATGCTGACAGAATTTGTCAGATCCTCTAAATAGAAACTAAACAACGGTACAAAGAACTCAAATGTGACCCCAGAACAATTGGTACTAATAGACATACACAGAGAACATCATTCCAAAGCTAAGGAATATAACTTTTTCTTGTCAGTCCATGGTTCATACTCCAAAATAGACCAAATCTTAGGATACAAATCAAACCTCAGCAAAATTAAAAGAATAGCAGTTATGCCTTGTATCTTCTCAGACCACATAGCAATAAAGGTGGAACTCAACTCCAACAAAAATTTTCATCTCCACACAAAGACTTGGAAATTAAACAACCTTATGTTGAATGATAGTTGGTTTCAGGAAGCAATAAGATAGGAAATTGTTAAATTATTCAAACATGACTACAATGAAGACACAAGTGACAAAAACCTGTGTGATACAGCACAAGCAGTCAAAAGAGGAAAACTAATCTTATTAGATGCCTACATTTGAAAAACAGAAAGACAGTGCATTAACAAACTCATAAACCATCTTATAGAATTTGAAAACGAAGAGCAATCTAATCCCAAATTCAGCAGAAGAAAATAAATAACAAAAATTAAATCAGAGATTAATGAAATTGAAAAGAAATGAATCATTCAGCAAATTAACAAAAAAAAAGGTTGGGATATTTTTGAAAAAAAAATAAAATCAATAAACCTTTGTCAGATTAACTAGAAACACAAAAATAAAATCTGTAATAACCTCAATCAGAAATGACAAAGTGATAAAGAGGAAATAACAAAGATGACACAGCAATTACAAGAGATCATCTCTGAGTGCTACAAGAAACTCTATGCCCCAAAATTGGACAATGTGGAAGAAAAGGATCAATATCTGGAATCACCCTCTCCCTAGACTTAATCAAACAGAAATAAATCTCTTGAACAGACCAATTATAAGAACTGAGATTGAAGAAACAATAAAATAACTCCCTTCTAAGATGCACCATAAGTGTGATCTCACCATTTACCCCCTCTCCACCCACCCTCCCCCTCCCCTTCCCTCTAAATGCAGAACACAAAAGTTTTCACACAATAAACGAGAAAATCCCATGAAGGTTATGTCAAACAGTTGGATGAAAATATTTCAGATTGTATGTGAAGCCCACACACTGTACCCCATGATTACACTGACGTACACAGCTATGATTTAATAAAAAATTAAAATTAAAAAAAAATCTCCCGACAGAAAAATGCTTTGGTCCAGATGGCTTCACCCCAGAATTCTATCAAACCTTCAAAAAAGAGCTTATAGCCATACTTCAGAAATTATTCCCAAAAAATCGTGGAGGAAAAAATCTTCCCCAACATGTTCTATGACACAAATATAACCCTGATACCCCTAACAGGAAAAGACACAACTTAAAAGGAGTACTTAAGACCAATTTCACTAATCAGTATAGATGCAAAAATGCTCATTAAAACCCTATCCAGTACATTACAGGTACACATAAATCATTCATCATGATAACATAAGTTTTATCACAGGGATGCAAGGCTGGTTTAACTTATGCAGGTCCACGAACACAATACACCATATTAACAGGAGCAAAAACAAAGACCATGTGATCCTCTCAATAGATGCAGAAAAAGCATTCAATAAAATTCAGCATCATTTTCTAATAAGAACACTTAAGAATTTAGGCATAGGTGGCATATTTCTTAAACTGTTCAAAGCCAACAAACATACATCTAGCATTATATACAGAATGGAATAATACTGAAAGCTTTTCTACCTAGAACTGGAACTAGACAAGTTTGTCCTCTATTGCCACTCATATTAATCAAAGTGCTGGAAGTTCTAGCCAATATAGTCAAGAAATAGAAGTAATAAATGGCAGCCAAATGGGAGCTGAGGCAGTCAAACTCTCTTTGCTGATGAAATGATTTTATACTTAGAAAACCTAAAAGATTCAATCACAAGACTTCGGAAGGGATCAAAAAATACGGGAATGTCTTGGGATATAAAATAATTGTCCACAAATCAGTAGCTTTGATATATTCCAATAACAGCCAAGTTGAGAAGTTAATCAAGGACACAATTCCCTTCACAGTACCTACAATAAAAATTAAATATCTAGGAATAAACATAACAAAGGCGAGGGACCTCTACAAAGAAAATAATGAAACCTTAAGAAATGAAATATCAGAAGATATTAACAAATAGAAGAATGTGCCATGCTAATGGCTTGGAAGAATCAACATTGTGAAAATGTCTATAGTTCCCAAAGCAATGTACAGATTCAGTGCAATGTCTATAAAAATACCATCATCATGCTTTCAAGATTTGGAAAAAAAAAATTCTTCATTTTGTATGCAACCTGGAAAAAGTCCATATATCCAAGGCAATTCTTAGTAATAAATAGAAAAATAACAGGGATATCATCCTATTAGATCTCTGTCTACACTACAAGGAAATAGTGATAAAAACAGTATGGTACTAGCACAAAAATAGAGACATTGACATTTGGAAAAATATGGAAATCCCTGAGATGAAACTAACTAACATCTTATACCCTCCTGATCTATGACAAACCAAACAAGAACATACACTGGGGAAAAGAATCCTTATTCAATTAATGGTGATGGGAGAACCAGATAACCACATGTAAAAGATTGAAACTCACACAAACTTGCACATCTCACAACTTACAAAAATTGATTCATGAGAAATAAAATTTAAATACAAGACATGAAATGATAAAAATCTTAGAAGATATGTGGGAAAAACTCTTGAGGATATTGGACTGGGGGAAGATTTTATGAAGAATACTTCTGTAGCAATTGCAACAACAACCAAAATAAACAAATGGGATTTAATTAAACTGATAAATTTCTGCACAGCTAAAGAAACAACAACCAAGGAAAATAAATAGCATTCAGAATGGGAGAAGATATTTTAATATTTTTAATTGGACAAAGGCTTGATAACTAGGATCTACAGAAAACTCAAGATAATTAATAAAAAAAGACCCAACAATCCCATACATCACTGGGCAAGAGAAATGAAAAGAACTTTCTCTAAAGAAGACAGACTAATGGCTAACAAACATTTCAAAAATATACTCACTGTCCCAAATCATCAATGACATGCATATCAAAACTATCCTGAGATATCACCTAACCCTAGTGAGAATGGCCCACATCATAAAGTCTCAAAGCTGCAGATGCTGGTGTGGATGTGGACAGAAGGGAACACTTCTATACTGCTGGTGGTACTGCAAAGTAATACAAAATTTTTGGAAGGAAATATGGAGAACCTTCAAAGAACTCAAGCTAGACCTCCTATTTGATCTCTCAATCCCATTATTGGGCATCTACCCAAAAGGAAAAGAAAAATCCTTTTAACATAAGGACACTTGCACTAGACTGTTTATTGCAGCTCAATTTACAATCGTCAAAATGTGTAAACAGTCTAAATGCCCACCAATCCAGAAATGGATTAACAAGCTGTGATATATGTATACTTTGGATACTATTCAGTCATGAAAAAATATGGAGACTTTACATCTTTTGGATTAATCTAGAGGGAGGTGGAACACTTTCTTCTTAGTAAAGCATCATAAGAATGGAGAAGCAAGAATCCAATGTACTCAATTCTAATATGAAGGCAGTAGATGAGCTAATACAAGAGGGGGTAATGGAATAAGCAAATGAGGAGAGGGGAGGAGGGAGGGTACTGAGGGGTCACAGTATATAGCACACCTTTTGGGGATTAAACACAATTATAAGAGAGACTTTATCTAACAAATGTGATCAGCGTAACCTAATTCTTTGTACCCTCATGGAATCCCAAAAAATTAAAAGAAAAATTTGAATGTTGTTTTGGGTCATGGGTTATGCTGAGTATTGTTGTTTAAGATAAATATTAAGAAAACTGAATAGTAAGAACAGCTTCCTTGCAACTGGGCATGGTGAGACTGGGGAGAGAGGACTTCAGGCATCTCTGGCAGGCAGAATCTGCCCAGGAAATTCCCTTTGGGGACCCAGGGAGAGTGTATGAGACTTCTGGACACCCTGAGGAAGGCAAAAGCAGCAGAGATTGGGCAAGTGGTTGTGTGTGTTTCATTCGGTCTAATACTGTTGGCAGCTGTGGGTGGGGCAACAGAGGGACTGCAAGCTGGAAAGACCTTGCCTGTGTGCTGTTTGGGTTTCTTTTGGACTTGGCGCTCGGTTAAACTGCCATGGGAGAACTTGGTGTCTTTGAGTGAAGGTGTCTTTGAGCATTGTCTGGGGCCCCAGAGTGGGCCACCGAGCTGAACGGAGCCACCAGTGTTTGGCTGTGGGCTGTGTGGAGCCATTGTGGGAGAACTGCCCTGGCAAGCTCCACTCTCAGGGTCACAGAACAAACATCAGGTGGGAGCGAGTAATCTAGTGACTGAGCAGCCTAAAGGTGGGGACTGAGAGGCCTTGCAGCCTTAGCCCTCAGGGGCATAAGGTGAGACCAGTTTTGGCACACTGGGTAAGTGGATAGCCACTTACGGAATGATCCCAGCCACAAGCGCTTTCCTGGGAAAGCTTCTGCTTAGCCCAAGTTAGCAATTTAAAGTGTCTTCTAAGCAGGCTGAGGGGGATTTAAGCTCTCCACCCTGAGGGGTTTGAGAAATCATTAGAGACACGGGGTCACTCCCTACAAAGATCCAGTATTAACAGAGTGATTCTGCCAGGGTCTCATCTGGGAGAGACACCTCCCCAACTCTGAGGATGGTCATAGGCAACAGTGAAAAATAATCATGAGGTGGAAGCAACAGAAAAACTCTGGCAGTATGAATAATGAGAGTAGATGAACTCCCCCAAGGAATAATAAGGTAGATACAGCACAAGATCCCTTGCATAAGCAAATGGCTCAGATGTCAGAAATCGAATTCAGAGTCTGGAAAGCAAATGAGATCAGTGGAATGGAGGAAAAGATGGAATTAGAATTTCAAGCAGCAATCCAAAAGATGTCTCAGGAATTCAATGAATTCAAAAACAAAATGATCAAAGATTTTGACACATTGAGACAAGAAGTTGCAGCCCTCAAATATCTGAGAAATACAGTAGAATCCCTCAGTAACAGAATGGAGTAAGCAGAAGAAAGGATTTCTGACATGGAAGGCAAAGCTTTGGAATGCTCTCAAACTTGCAAAGAGGTAGAGAAATGGAAGGCAAAACAGGTCATTCTGTCAGACAGCTCTGGGAAAACTTGAAGAAAAACAAAATTCTCCTTATAGAAATACATGAAAATGATGAAGTGTCAACACAAGGCACAGAGTCTCTTCTTTATGAGATTATGAAAGAGAACTTTCCAGACATGCCAAGAGATTCTGAAATTCAGATAGCAGACAATTTGAGAAACCCACCACGACCCAACCCAAATAAGACATCCTCCAGGCACATCATAATTAAGTTCATAAAAGTTAATATGAAGGAGAAAATTCTGAAAGCAGCCAGATGTGAGAAATCCATTACTTACAAGGGGAAGAATATTAGAATAACTGCAGATTTCTCTGATCAAACCTTTCAAGCTAGAAGAGAATGGTCATCGACTTTCAATCTCTTAAACAAAAGAACTTTCAACGCAGGATCTTGTATCCAGCTAAACTGAGTTTCATGTATGATGGAAAAATTAAATACTTCAACGACATCCACATGCTGAAGAAATTTGCTATAACTAAGCCAGCTTTCTAGGATATTCTCAAACCTATCCGCCACAACGACCAATGCAAACCTCCACCACAAATGTAAACTCACCCAGAAACTATTTATCAAATTTTATCTTTCACAGTGAAGAAAGGACTAAAAATTTCCACTGGATTTTCTAAAGAATTATCATTACTCTCAATTAATGTGAATGGTTTAAATTGTCCTCTAAAGGGGCATAGGTTGGCTGACTGAATACAAAAACTCAGGCCAGATATCTGCTGCATACAAGAATCTCACCTTAACTTAAAAGATAAATTTAGACTCAAGATGAAGGGATGATCATCTATATTCCAGGCAAATGGAAAACAGAAAAAAGCAGGCATCACAATCTTATTTGCAGATACAATAGGCTTTAAACCAAACACAGTAAAGAAGGATGAAGACGGACATTTCATATTTGTTAAAGGTACCACTCAATATGATGAGATTTCAA